>VZRF01002283.1:459471-696482 GCA_013396875.1 Vireo altiloquus
GTCCGACGGGCGGAGGGTGGCCGCATCCCGCGCGGGGCCGGGCCGGGCGCTCGGAGCGGGGAGATGCAGGCGGGACTGTCCCCGGCGGCTGCCGGCTGTGCTGAACCCCGATCGGGGCTGTGCCTTCCGAAACAAAGCCGAGAGCTGCTGTCGCTGAGCCGCAGCCCCTGAGCGTCCCGCGTGTCGCGGAGCAGCCCTGCCGAGCATCTGTTGGAGCGCTGATGGCACCGGGGGACACCTGTCCCGCAGCTGGCTGGGCAAAACACAGATTGGTTCAGCTGAACCCCAGTGTTTCTTAGCGCCGCGAGTGTGGAGAAGCGTGTAGTTTGTAATGTATTTAAAGTAATCGTAACGGTACATAAGAGACTTACAAAATCTTAAAAGCAGTTTTGCTTTTTTAGTTACAACAAGGCTTGTGGTTAAAAACAATTTCATACTGAGGCCGCGTCTCCAAGAAATTACTACTTCTTTTTTTTCTTGAGCTTTTTTAAAAACTCAGCTTTCTCAGGAGCTTAGTGGAAATTTTACGAAGAAATTTAACTTTTGCGATTTACTAGTTTGGAAATATTTAATATAGGCTGCTAGTTTGCAGTGTGGTAACAAAGATGTCTACAGCTCCCCTTTTGTGCAGTTAGCATAGTGCAGATGTACAAAACTGCCAATGTGAGAAGTCACTGATGAAAAATATCAGAATAAGTTCTGAAAATGTCTGCATATCAAGCTTTCTACCATACTTTAAAGTGGTATTTTTCAGGGTCTTTGACCTTGGGCGTTTTATTTAGTAATTATTCCCATTGTTAATGTAGCCATACTAACATCACATGTGAACATCTGAAAATGTGTAATGTCCTTTTTTTCACAGCAACTACTGTAGATTTGGAAACTGCTGTCATCCTCATTTTAGAGGTTGCAGGATCTGAGACAGAGAAACTAATAATAGAAAGGCTGACTATAAGTTTTATCTGAGAAAGGTTTGAATATAGATCCCAGGCAAGTCCCCAAACTTAAATAGTTCTTCCATTCTTATCATGTACCTTTGCTAAGTATTTTCATATTTTATCGTAATATCTTATTGGCCTGAGGCTTTTTTCAAGAAGGTAAGGGAAAAAGGAGAAGGAGAACTCAAGAATTGTAAGAATTTGGTGTTATGGTTTACATAACTGAGATTTGGTCATGTTTTAAGTACAACCCTTCTTATTCATAATATAAAAATAGAGTTTGTTATCCTTCTCATGCTATTGTGCAAGTAGTTTGACATAATCTAGTGTTTATCAGCAGTACTGATCAAAAAAGTAGTCGAAAATTCCTAAACTTTTCTCAGTTAAAGGAACTTGAGACATTAAGGACAAATTTTTTCTTTAATTCTGCTGAACTTAATATATTGCTGTGGAAAATAAGCGGTATACTTTTCAAAATGAAATAAAATTAGTCTAGATAAACGTACCTGGATCTTAAATTTAAAATAGAAAGTTTCAAGGCCTTTTGGGATAATTGCTACCACTAGGTAAAGTAGCTCCTACTTTAGAGATAATTTGGTTGAATCGTGTAAAATCCTTCTAAAAATGCCTTTGCAAAGTCACTAGCTGACTGATGTATAGGCTAGAGCAAGTTCAAGGGGAGTTCCATTCTCCTCTCTGATGAATTCCTTTAGACCAAGCAGGAGTGCCACAGAGTCACACTAGCTCTCTCATGAGCACTCTAAAGTTTACAGCTGCTTACAATTGTGAATTTTTACTACTTTTTTAGTGTTAAGTTTTCTCAACTTGCTCCTGGTAGACCAAACCAATATGAACCTGCCCTGAAGCATGTTCTGACTGTCAGAATTTTGGGAGTGGTGAGAATGGGACACAGTAAATTAGAGTCTTGCTATGAGGCAGTTTCTGAAGTAGTACCCAGCTGGAGATTCTTTAAGAGGCAAGTGTGGTTACTGAGTGCAGCTGCTGTCTTGCAGCACAGCTCTTTACAAGATTTTGGAAAACATGATGTGGAATCAGAGGAGAAAAGAGAAGAAAAAGAAATGCTAAGTGTTCTGGAGGTATAATTTATGTAGGGAGCAATACAATAGATAATGTACCTTCTCTTCTTAACACCCTGATTAATTCATGTGTTCCCTGCCCTTGTGCTTTAATACCATCACAGTTTTGTATTATTCCTGCCTTGTTGTCTCTAAGCTCTTTTTAAGACCTTAGATGATTCATTGTGTTCTCTACAATTATTTTGGAAATATGAGCAGCATACATGACAGTATATAAATAAACTTAATAATATGGAAGATAGTTAGTTAGAAGCCTATAATTTCAGAAGAGTTGCTTGACCAAGATTGGTATCTTTCTACCATTTAGCCTTTGACTACATGACTACATTGTGTCTAAATACAGACTAAATTATGCAGTATAAAAGTGCTATATTTCTTGTTTAGTAGGTGGTTATTACAGTGAAGCAGTTGTTTTTAAACTGTAAAAACTCAGGGCTACTTGTTTTCTGAGCATTTATTACTGTCTTGAATTTAGCTATATAAATAAAAATTGATTGGTATATGTTTTTTCAAGGTTTTCAGACTTTGACATGTACAGAACTAGAGCTATAGCTAGGTGTACTGTAGAAGTGTTGAAATATTTACCATTCCGTGTTGTATCCAAAATCAGAAACAGATAGGAAACAACACAGACTTTGTCCTGTTGTCCAGGAAAATACAGTTTTACAGAGTATGGGGAGATTCTTATATTTTCTCATCTCTGTACAGTGATATAAATCCTGTTCTGTCAAAATGCAGAAGAAGCGTTAATTCAGGAAAATTCTTTTTAATGCTATCATTTGGAAGATACCAACAATAACAAAAACATCAAATGTTTGTTCAAGTTGTGGTTTATTTTTAAATTCCTAAATACAGTTTATTTCCTTCTGTTGGACTTTGTTTATCAGCATCATAATTTCAAGTTCTCTCTTCAGTGTAATCAGGTTCCTGTTTCCTGTTCTTTGATGGTTAGACGTGTTTGAACTTGGATGGAAAAGTTTTACCTGTAAATTTTCATGTGTTTCTCTGTTACTTTCAGCTATGAATCTTTTTTTCCTAGGGATGCCTTCATCTTCAAATTTTCAGAAGGACTTTGTTTTCCAGCCTTGTAACATTTCTCCGTGAGATTTAGTCATTAACCATTGATGGTGTATGCAAAGCTGGTCAGCTAAATTGTTTTATTATTTCCCTCACGTTGATGGCACAGTCAGGTTTTTCTCGAGTAACACGTGATAAAACTTTTTGTACCAAATTCATAGCAGAGTATATATTGTACATATATACTTACAGGTATTTTAGAAGCATTGGCTAATATTTTACTGTGCCTGGAAATAAGGCATTACAAATGCAGAGTGAGATTCTCCTGTCATTTTTCTAGGATTTTTTTTTTTATTATTATTTCTAACATACAAACATGAAGGGGATGCCAAATTAGACTCTGAAGTCTATGTGTTCACTTACGGTGTGCTCTTCTTTTGGCCTTTGTATTTCAGAATTCTCTTCCATGTCTCTTTTCCAAAAAAAACACCTGAGGAAGCCTCAGTACTAGTGTTCACAAGACTGATGCCCTTCTGGTGGATTCTAAAGAAAGCTCAGTTTAATAAACAGGGTACTGAGACAGCAGAGTGTTGGGAACAAGGTTGGTCCAGCACCTGGTACCTGTGGTGTGTTGGCACATCCTTAGTCAAGGTCATTTTTCATCAGTCATTCCCATCTGGCAGTGGGTGTGTGCAGAAATGTGAACCATGTTTCTCTGTGCCACAACTACATCACAGGTAGGATGTGGGAAATAATTGCTCCAGCAGACATTGCTTCTTTGGAATGTGTTGTCTTCTGGCAGGTGCAGTATTCAAAGAGAGATGACACTGCATTAAACAATACGTGTTCTTTAGCATACATCTTTTTTCTGGGTTGTTACCCCATCTTTAGGTGAATAAGTGCATCTTGTTCCCTGCTTTATCATTGAAACATTCATAGCTGAGCAGAAAAGGGTTTATTTGGAAATGAAAAAGAAACAATAGGAAGACATTCAGTAGTATGGTTTAAACTCAAATTGACCCAAGTTCAAATTGCTGTGCTTTGGTTCAGATTCATGTAATGTGAAGTAGCTGTGTGATCATAGTAGAAACTGGTCTATTGGTGTACAAAACACTTTAAGATTTACTTTAAAATAAAAGAAGCAAATTTTCTTATATATGGCTTTATATGGTGAAATCATGGTCTTTAGGTGTTTCTGTGGCTCCTCCACAGTTTTGAATCAAATCAATCATGATACCTTTTTTCTTCCCCCTCTCTTAGGATGTGAATTGTCATCCTGCTCTATATCCTACCTTCTCTTACTCTAGTGTTTATTAAACACAGCTTTCTATGGTGCATGATGGATATAGTACTGTGTACCTTCTGAAAGAAAGTGTTCGTGTTCTCTTGCTTTTAGGCGAAGGCATATCTTAAACCTGAAATCTTGACCCTTAATATGGGCTCTAACAGCAAATTAGTTTTCAAAGTGACTGTAAATACTTGAAACCTACATCCCAGCTTTTTACTTGTTGATATGTTTAAGTCATGAGAATGTACTAATAGTTTAATTCTAAATGCCACTGCATCTGTGGGCATCAGCTGAATTTTAAGAATAAACCAAAGGCTGTGATTAGCAATGTTTTTATGTTTGTGCATGTGTCTAGGTTGCTTTGAGCTAACACATTTCTGAGGGGAAAATTTGGCCATGTAGGATACGTAGCTGGCAGTGATGGATGAGCAAGTCTTGACGGAGGTTCTGAGTGAGTTTGCTTATAGACTCAGGAAGTGTTCTGTGGGAGTGGCAGACAGCAATGACACACCATAAATCCTTTCTTAACACAGAAAAACACACTTCCCAATTGCTGGTTGCATTTTTCACAAAGAAAGCCCACTCTTAGTGTGCTTACCTTGGTTTTGTTTCTGTGGGGTTTTTTTTCCCCCTCCTACTTGCTTAATGTGGGAAAAATAGTGTGCATCTAATCCAGTGTTTTGCTGATTTATCAGTTTGCCTTTAGGAAGAATGTTAAGATTAAGAGCACTGTGACCCAGATTGAGTTATGACTGGCACAGCTGGAGTGCTGAGAAGACTGACACCTGTTTATTGTGTGTTTTGTTTGGCTTTTTTTTACTTTTTTTTGCCATGCCCCTTCATCCACCTTCTCTGAATGGTCAGCTCTTTGTCTCTAGTATGCTAGACATTGACAATGGTGAAATTTTTACCTAGAAGCTGTTGTTTGCTACTTGGTTGAATAAATTGGACTGAGGCAAGCAAAGTTCTTTGTTTGGTGTTGTCTGAGTGTATATTTCAACCTTTTTTCATTAATGTTGATCTTGTAGTACTTTTTGTAAGCAACTATTTTGTATGTATTTGTTTGGTTAATGTGGCAATAACGTTTTCCATGTTTTGGGAGAAACACATAAAGATGAAGGCCTTTGAGTGAACACCTTTATGCTATGTCAGTGAAATAAATGTCTTGTACTACTTGATAAGAGGGTAAATACTGCAAAAATAGGTGTGGGAAAGGACTATAATTATATGTGAACCTTGTTGAACCTTCAACAGAGGCTGGGTTAGTACTTGTTTTTATGGGACAGGCTTTGGTGACTAAATGCCAGATGAGGACATTGTGTTTATAGGAACAGGACTGTGACACTCGTACTGATGGTCTCTGATTGTTTCACATTGAAAGCTTCTTCCTTCTGAACAAAAAGGGGAAGGGTGGGACTAAGTAGTTGATTTGCAATGTGATTAAATGCTATTGAGTGTAGCACTAAGTCAAATAGTGATAGAGATGTTTGGACTGGCGGAAATTCCTGAGTTCTATTCAAACACAATAGAATTTGTTGTTTTAAGTGATAGGGAATGTTCTGAATAACAAATGTTATTTGAGACAGCTTTGCATCTTTCTGGCTGTCTGCAGTTACTGGGTTCAGTAGTGTGTTGTTTTGACTGCCTTAAGATTGTAGTACACTGTCAGGACAGTGGATTTGCTTGATGGTTTATGGTGCTAAGTAGTACTGAGGGGTATAATCGTCAGAGCTGGTATTCATAGAACAGAAACTCCTCAGGCTTTCACCAAACCCAAAGATTTGCAGATGGAAGGTGGGATCTGTTCTTCACTTTTGTTCTCTTTGGTGTTTTTTTCCCCCTATTTTTCAGGAATCTGTTTTTTCAGATACACAGCTCTGGTGCCATAAGTTAAAAAAAATGTACATCTCTAAGAAAAATATTCACTTTTTGCTTTTTTTTGACACATCTGTGAAGGGATTTGCTCAAAAATCAAAACAGTCGTGCAACTGTCAGAAGGAGAACACAGAATTAGGAGACATTAGAAGTGGTTTCAAGGTTGTTAAGAGAAGCTGTGTAACATGTACTAAAGTATATACTCCAAAGAAAGGCTTTCAGTGATACAGATCTGGAAGTACTCTCAAATCTGTTAGCCATCTGTATAGTTCAACAGCTTTAATATGTAAAAAATGCCTCAGAAGACAATGACTTCAGTTGCTGCTCCCAGCATACATGCTAATAAGTATGCATTATGAAGGACTATTTCCAAAAATGTTCTTTAAAGCGCTGTCATTTGAATTTTGATCTAAATGTAGTTTGTAAGTTTTGTAGTGTATCTTTGAGCAGTAACAAAGTAAATTACCATTTAAGTGCAATCTTTATAGATGCAACAAGCTTTCTTTCCTATTTTTGCATAGGGATCGGTGACAGAGGCAGAAGAAAAATAAGTAAAAGCAATTTTGGGGAAGAAAGATTAAAGAATGTGCTTCCTTTCCTTTATTATTCCACCTCTGTTCTGTATTTCTTCTTCCTTGGATAAATGTATAGGTTAATAATCATACTGAGATCCCTTAGCAGATCTTCTATCTGTTAGGGAGACCAAATAACTGTTACTGTCCAATACTAGATATAGTCTTACAGGTGCATGTGTACATTATACATATCGTGTATCTCAGAGTCCGTGTCTGCTGTTGAATCTTTATAACAACATTATGTGACTGCTGCACTCCCCTTTCATGCCTTAAATATAGTAAACGCAATTTTTACAAGCCGAAATTTGTTTTTAAGTTGGAACATTCAGATACAGACAGATTCCTAAAGGAATCTGACTTCAGTGTAAAGTTTAAAGGCTATGTTTCTTTTGAATCATGCTAAAAAACTTCAGGGAAGATAAGATCACTAAATGGGTATAAATCATGTCAAATACCAAAACCACTTGAGTGAGTAGTCCACAAATTGTCTGTATCTGTGATGTTTGTAAAGACTCTGTTGACTAAACCAATTAAATAGGGTGGGAAAAAATAATGAAATTGAATTAGTGGCAAATGAATTGCAGTCAGCACTGTGAAGAGGTGAGGAAAACTTTTTGCTCATTTTACATTCCTCACTGCTATCATTGTACCTCTGCAAAATAGTGAGGAAAATGAAATGCAGAATAAACCTCAGTAACAATGATATTAGTGTCTGTATTTTACATGTTTAATATCTCAGTATCACTCTCTCTATATATGTGAGAGAAGCAAGTATATTATAAATCTTCTTGTATAAGAGATTATTTATGTGAGACTATACTATTATAACAATATAAATCTTTTATACATATGTATTTATACAGAGAGCACTTACTTGTATATAAATACAAATAATGCATTTTAAGTTCCACTTTTTTTAGATTAAGTAAAAGCAGAACAGGGTTGAAATCAGTAATGAATATAAGACAAAATTTGACAGGAGTTAAGAAGTCTGAGATGATGTTTAGGAACAATAAGAGAAATAAGATTGAGGTTGGAGGAATTATTTCAAAGTCTAAGAACAAGAGGCCTTTAATTCTGAAAAATAGTAGTTTTTAAGTTGATACCAGGAAAATATTTCACAGTACATGATCATAACATCTGGAATTATCTTCTTAAGAAATACTAAAGTTTTAAACCTTAGCGGGATTTAAAATCTTAAGAATTCATATGAATGCCCTTCTTTCATAAGCCAGCTTCTTACTTGAGAATAACAAATAGCCTCTGTAGTCTGTGCACTAGATTTACTTGCACATTCTTTGGAATAGCTTGTCCTATTCACTGTCAAGTATCTGGACTAGGCCTCATAGAAGGGGCAGTTTAATTACTCTAAAACCAATGTTGCTGGATTTTGGCTTCATGCAAAAATATTTTTATGCATGAAATACCTAATTTTCTGAGAAATCATAGACATGTAAAATACTGTCTTGGGTAGTTCATAGGTTATGGATTATATGCTTTGACTAAAGACAGAAGAAAATTGAAAATACTCAGAAAATTTCTAGTTATGCTCTTGATTTTGCGTATTGAACAGCTGCTCTAATCATTTGTCTGTATCATATTAGGTATAGAAATAATCATTCAGGTGCTGTGTAAAGGTTCTAATATGTAAAATCTTGTGTTCATACAGAAAACCACTTGGTACCAATCTCTGAGATCATTGCTGTAGAAGAAACTGAGTTTAACAAGAAACAACATAACATTGGGGGATGGCACAAAATGGCAAAGCTACATGCTTTCACAGGTAAAGCAAATAACAGTCTCTGGATCCTTGTGCTCCTTATTCTGAAGGTAGTTTAAGGCAGACTCAAAAGGAGTTGTCAGAATTCTGGGTTTTGTTAACAGAAATGATATGTTTAAAAAAACCCCACCCCCCAAAAAAACAGCTGTCCAAAACAAAACAACCCAAACCAAAACAAACCCAAGCAAAAGTCCCACAAAAACAAACAAAAGAACCCCCACCAAAAATCTGTTGGTTTACATTTAAAGATCCTTTCTTGGAAAATAAAACTCTTCCTTTAAGAACACATGCTCTGTTTAGTTACTTTTAATGAAGTTCAAACTCATATGTGTGTTCACACCAATGTCTTTTTGCTGCTGAATGACTCTGCAGCAGGAGACCTGCTTTCTACTACTTGACTAGAAAATCAGGAGAAAGAGTCCAAAATGTTTGGAGTTTTTTAATTACCCTTAACCATCAGAGTATATGTATGAAAGTTGCTTTGTATTATTGACTGCACTCTTAAAACAAAGAGCCAGAAATAAATGTCTGTTTGGGGAAAAGAGTGGTGACTTCTGTACTAAAAAGATGTCATGCCAAAATTTTATGTTGTGGAGTACTTTCCTCACATTTAGTCCCCCAGTGAGAGTGACTGGAGATAATGTAGATGAAGTAAATACAAGGTCTTAATGCACAAGAAAACATTTTTCTCAAATTTCAGCGTTTTGTAGTGAAATTCACCCTGTTGGTTACATGAGAGCTGATGTCAGCCTGGCTTATCATCTTAAGCTTGAGGCATTTTATGTAGATATTGCAGACTTTAATGCAGATAATACACAAGCTCAGTGAACTTCTGAACAAGTATGTCTGTAATAGGTTGATGAGAAATGGCTTCTTTAAAAAGAAGTCTGTCTTTGGGTGTCTGCTGTAAGCAGACACCTAGAGCAAGTGTTTTCATTTATGTTTTCGTTTGGAATCTTTACAAATGTGCTGTTCATTGGAATATTTCTGTCATTTGTAGAAATGTGTAGTGGGGGTTAATTACAGGTCAATATTTTGGAGCTCTTTCTGAATTGCATTTTTCATTTCACAGAACCATCTCATTATGCCTCTTTTTTTTTTTTAATTTAAAAAGTGTATTATGTGAAGAAAGCCCGAAATCACCACTGGCGGTGCAGTGATGTGACGTTTTGGTGTGTTGATGAGCACTTATGTAATCAGTGGATACAGGCACTGAAAGAATTACTTGAAATGCAGAGTAAGTTTGAATAAACCATGAACATTTGCACCATCATTTTGTAGGCTTGTACATCAATCAATGTTATTTTGATATATCTCCTTTTCTGAACTCTTAAGAGCAGCTTATGCTCAAAATGAGGGAGCCAGGAGTTGACGTCTCCTTATCACTACTTTATCTTACATATTCACTAAGTTGTACTGAGTGCTTTAATCAGTCAGGACTGTAGACATCATATAATTTTCCCCAGATATAAACTATTTTCACAAAATAGAGACACATTGGAAGCTTAGCAGAGGCTTTGAATGACTATAGCTTCAGAAAAAGTAATGGGCAGATGTAAGCTTAGGGATTTGAGGTACTCTAGAGATCTGAGGGCAAGGACTGTAGCAACTGAAAGATTTATGGGTGTGTTTCACCTTTCCAGACTATCATCAAGAAAATATGTCTTATGTAGTAAGAGTTCCCATTAATCATTTCTGAGACTCTTGGATGTCTACTTCATGGGGGGTTAAAAGCAGTTTTGAAGGAGTTATTCCTGGAAGATACCTTGATGGATGTCAGGAAGCAGCAGGAGCAGAGTAACTCTATGACAGAAAGGAGGTCAAGGGTGGTCATAGCAGAGGCAGTGCCCTTGCTGACCAGTGTCTCACTGTCTCTGAGCTTAGTGGGCAGAGCAGGGATGGGGATAGAAGCAGGTCCAGTTTACAGCCCAGATGAAATAAAGTAATTGGGTCCATGAAGGGAGGTTGGAGTGAAACAGCTGGAGCTGGAGACAGGACTAGGGATGAGCTCCCTACAATGGAGGTCTGAGACCTCTCTGAGATACAGAGCTGGAGAAGGGATTAGATACAAGTACATGAACAGTGTGACTCAAGCAAGTACTTAAGGCTCACAGGATAAAAATGAGTAACTTTAAGAAAAACTGTTCTGAACAGGCAATGGAAGCATTCTTAATGTTTTTGTTTTGTTTACATTACACAAGGTATCTGCCTTTTTCAAAAAATGGGGTTTGTGCACCCATTCAATGCACTTGTGAGAGCTCTGGCCTGAGCAGTCAATTCCATTTGAATGCAGTTGTTCATTTTATTGGTAACAAACTACTTCAGGAAAGGAAATACCTTCTCAGATAGGTTCAATAGTGCTTTAAGTGCCTGGCAGATTTAAACTACTCAGTCTATCTAGTTTGGGTGGATTTGTTGTAAAAGTATGCTGATGTCATAAGTCTGATATTTTTTTCCTTTTAAAGTAATAATCTAGAATGCTATCCGAGGACGTATAGATGTTAAGGTTTTTGTGTGTTCCATAAAGAAGGAGGTTTTCTAGGTGCAGCAAGCATTACTGTTTTGTATATCTGTTAATACAGAGATGTAATAGTTGTTTTCATTGGCTCTACTAGTGTAAAGCCATAACTGGTTGGACAAACTTGAGATAGCAATATCAAAAGTGTTTTTGGAGGGGGGGAAGGGATAACACTTTAGGGCAACTAACACTGTAGGACAAGCACTTGCTGTGCAGCACGTAGTTTTGTGAGGCATTCTTATTGTGACTTGATCAAAGAAAGGAAGTGCATTTTAACCATGTTATTAAAGTAAGAAGATAGTTTAGATAAATGAATATAAAAGTACTTTTATTGTATGTTTCACTTTCAAGTGCCTTTGCTATTGCTGCCCTTTTAGTCTTGTATGCTTGTAACACTCGTGTAGTTAGTGTAACTTGTGCAGTGGGAAGGTGCTGCAAGAATGATGGGTAAGAATGTGAGATAGGGAATCCAAAGAAATTTTTCTGAATTACACCTGCTAACAATTTCACCTTACTAACAATTTGTTCAATACTGTTGGTATTAGTATAATAAAGAGGTCAGGTGAAACAGTCTTTTATAGCTCTTTGTTAGAGTTTTAAGAGTTAATAAAGAGCTAATAAGTCTTTTATGATGTGTTTGGTTTGATGTTAATAGGTTTGTGTTTTTATGGCTTGTTTAATTTTTGTTTTGTGTACAAAAGCAGTATACTGTGATTTTCCTTACTGCAGAGTCTAGACCAAAGCAGTTGCTTGTGTATATTAATCCCTATGGAGGAAAAAGACAAGGGAAGAGGATTTATGAACAGAAAGTTGCTCCCCTCTTCAGTCTGGCTTCTATATCCACTGATGTTGTTAGTGAGTAATGAGTATTTTAATTTCCTAATAAGCACAGCATGAAATCTTTAAAACATCTCTGAGTAGCTAAAGTTCTTTCTGTTAGTTACTTTTTCTTACTAAGGGAATGAAACAAAGTGGTTGAAAATGTGTTTTAGTTAAAACATCGGTAGCCAGATAAATGTCAACCTGCTATCAGCTTTCTGCTCACTAAATTAAAACTTCTGGTGCTCCTGAGCTATTTAAACTCTTAATTTATAAGACACTGCCTTTCTTCTCTTTTTCAGTTTCACTGTTAAAACTGATTGATCATTTGCACAAGTTTTAGTGAAATATTTTTTGTATTGTGCATGTCCCCAACAATTCTTTCCCTTGGAAAAATCTTTTGAGACACATTGTATGGACAAGCTGTTTTATGGTCACATTGGTAATAGAATCATGGTTATTAATGAATTAATTTTTATAATTCTATATTATATGCAGCTTTATAGTAGTATTTTTATTAATAAATTTTAATGTGTTTATTTCTTCATAGTAACTGAACATGCTAACCATGCTATGGACAACTTATTTGAAGTTAATGTTTATAAATATGATGGGTAAGTAACTTTACTTGCCTTTTTTATTCTTTTTCCAGCTGATATATTATGTAATTGGCCTGTTCTTGTCTCTAATTTAAAATGGTAGCCTTCATTACTGATACATTTATTGCAGCAACTGAAAGTCCTGGGGCATATTCCTTTCTTTAGGAGATCCACATTTACGAGCATAAAAAGAAAACTAAACTCTTTCAATAAACTTGTTCAACACAATATATTCGAGTGTAGTATAACAATCTTTGCATGAGATTTGTGTTCAAAAGATGAATGTAAGATTAATTCTGCTCAGTTGAGCATTCTGTTGTAGCTTAAAAGCTACCCAGAAATGTTTTGTGGTCTTGACATGCTTGAGTTCAGAACACTGCACCAGTGGCATTCAGCCTGTAATGTGTAAATGTAATGTTCATGTAAAAAACATGAACTATTTAGAAATGTTTCAGGTAGTTCGTATTGTTATATATGACTGTTCAATAGTAGTTACAGTGTTTGGCTTTATTTGCATTTCTCCTGTTGTGAAGTTACTGCTCTTAAAAAAGAACTAACTGAATGGTGATCTTGCATTCCATTATTAAGTCTGCTGTAGAAGCAGATTATTTTAATAAAAAAGCTAGTCATTTCAGTTTCCAGTTTGTGACATGAAACAAGTTACAAGTCTGGAAAAACATGAAAATTTATGCAGATAAACTCTTGTAACTACAGTATTTTAAAATTATGTCTCGTGCTTGTTGACAGGTACGTTTAAAATGGTAAGTTGCAAAAAGAAAACATATTCCAGTCTTTACAGAGTACTTTTGCTGTAGTACTTTGCTACATACATTGTCTGTGTTGAGTAAGGGCATGATGCTGGGAAACTTTGTGAGACATGAACTCATAGTCTGAGTTCCCAGGCTTCACCTGCTTTAAAATGAGTTGCCTTTAAATAAACAGTTTTGTCTATACTATGATTTTTCTTAATTTTTCAGAAGTTTGAGGAAGGGAAACACTGATCCTAGAAAAACCTAGTTAGTTGTGATTTTTCCTTTTCATTTGAGTTTTGATATGAAGTAAGTATACTGATGGTTGGTGAAATTTCAATACAGAACAGAAAGAGAGGCAAGAGTGCCCATGTCCACCTCTAGCAAATTGTTTTTACAGCAAGTGGCAATGACCAATAGTGATAGTATCTGAAGTGTTTTTGGCAGATTCAAAGTCTCATATTGTAGAATTGTTTTTCCTTTGGTGTTTTTTTTGGTTTTTTTTTTGGTTTTTGTTTTCTCTTTCTAACATGCCAGAGAACTGCGTCTTTTTAGAATCTTATGTTTCTTCTATTCCTGGGCTGGGCCTGACTGGTAGTTTCCTTGAGAGCTGCAGCCCGTCTTTCCAAGCCTGACTTTTGTCCGTCATATATAACTCTTTTTCAATGGTTAACAGTGATGTTTGGAAGGACTTCTTGAATTAAAACTACTTTTTAAATAACAGATCACGTGGTTATCTGGAAGTTTTAAAAAAATGGTTGGACCACATAAATGTGTGTTTCCAGGTTTGACCTTTCTCACATATAATAAAAGGTTCTTTGGATTCCTGCATCTAATTGTTGTTCAGCTGTCCTCATAGACTGGTTCTGATGTGTGGCTTTCTCTTCACTCAGAGATGAATTTTTTCATTTAATCCCCAGATTCCCTATTTGGCAAAGCCATACATGGAATTCTGCAAGTAGATACAGGATTCTTAATGATAATTGCTTTACTGCTTTTCGAATGTTCTTACTTTAGACAGCTTATTTAAATATCTTATGTGTGTTTCCTGTTTGTTCTTCCTATTTTGCCTAATAGGAAATTCTTATGGTGAATGTAGTAAGCTAATAGCTCAGTAATACGACAGCTTTTCTTTAAGCATAGTTAATATTCATTTGATTGCAATATAGCAGGGTTTTGTACATTACTGTACAGAACAGTTAGAACATTCTGTATCATTGTGGAGGTGATAGCCATGTTTGGAGTAAGTGATATGTATCACTGTGGTTTTTTTTATCCGTGTGTCTCTTGCACAAGCTTTTGTGAAATTGTTCTGGTTGGGTTTTTCTTTTTTCCAAGTTTTTGACTTAGTTCACAGAGTGGTTAAGATTAGAAGGGACTGCAGTTCTTTAAGAACTCATTTGACTTGTGGATTATCTTCTGAAGTCCTCTAGCAGATGTTCATTGCTGTTATCATCTATCTAAAAAGTGAAATGCTTGCCCACTAGTAAAATAAAGCCAAAGAGTAAGAATCACTGTTTCTTTCAGGCATTCTTCACTAGGGACCTTCACATATGCAGCATGTGTCTGATTTGTACTTTGATCCTCTGATGTTTGCTATGAATTTGCTTGTGCTGTTACTGCATAGATGAAGTTCTTTATCATATTTGCCTTTGATAGCTACAGACATTCATGTAACTGTTCCCCCTGAGCCTGGATATAGTGTTTGTTATAGAAGATGATCAGAGGGCTGGAGCACCTTTCCTATGAAGACAGGTTGGGAGAGCTGGGCTTGTTTAGCCTGAAGATGAGAGGGCTCCAGGGAGGCTTTAGAACACCTTTCAGTACCTAAAGGGGACTTAGAAGGAGGCTAGAGAGGGACATTTTACAAGAATATGTAACGATAGTACAAGGGAAATGGCTTTAAACTGAAAGACAACAGGTTTAGATTAGGTTTAAGAAAGAAATTCTTTACTGTCAGAGTGGAGAGGCACTGGAACAGGCTGCCCAGAGAAGTCATGGATACTCCCTCCATGTACATGTTAAAGGCAAGGTTGGATGGAGCTTTGAGCAAACTACTTCTGGGACAACATTGACCGTGAACTGACATGGAATTTTTTGTTTTCTTAGCCTCTTTCTTTGAGTCTGCAGAGAAAGATAAGGTTAAAATTGAGGAACAGTGTAGTTAAGCTATTGGAAGAGAAAAAATTACAAAAATTGAAAACAAGTATCTTTTTATTCCTTCTTTCTCAGTCTCCTAGGTCTTGACTTAGAGTTGGAGAGTTTACATTTTTAAGACTGTCCTCTCCTTTCATGGAAAAAAATGACTGTTTCTTCAAGCTTTCCACCTGCTGAAAATAAATTTAAATCATCTATACTTAAAAAATAGATTAGTTTGTTCAATGAAATAAGTGCTTATTCTGCAATATCTGTTGCTGATGATGTGAAAGAGTATTAGTTTATGAGTTGGAAATTATTTGCTGTAGATAACAGTACACATTCCTAGATTTATGTGCTAGGAACCATATGTGTAACTCTGGATTTCTCATGTGTTCCTTTAAAGTGTATTTGGATTCGCTTTTCAATTAAAGAATGTTTATGCTTTTAGAGTTTAGACTGCATTTGATTACTGTTCATGAAATGTACACTGCTGTAAAATAGTCTTTTTACTTCCTAGTATTTGCTTGACTGTGAGCTCTCTGCTGAGCTTTAACATATTGAGGATCTGTGTAGTGGCTGTACCAGCTCTGACCTGAATTAAATTTGTGAAACAAAGTTTTACATCTGGTAACATTTAGAACTCTGTCTGATTATGAATGGTTCTGTAGATATACATGACTTCTATCTGGTGGGATCTCAGCATGTTGGAAAGAGCGGGCTTGCAGTTCTCTGGATTTTGACTTTCATATAATGTATATTCCTACTAACTGTAAAATATACTTCTGTCTGAAGTGGCAAATATCAACTCTTCCCTTTTTAGCAAAGGTACCCTGTTTCCATTTTGTGTACTTAAAAGTTGTATGTGCAGTCCTGTTCAATGTTTTATTTGTACAGTGAATTTCCACCGATATTTGTCTGTCTGCCCACAGAAGTAGAGGATAAAGATTTTTGTAGGTTGCATTCCAGCAATTTTCCTAAGGCTACAGATATGTCTAGGTGCATTTGCAGTTTTGAAGCTTGAAATTTTTTTCCTGCTTTTTGTTAATTTCCTAGTTGACTGTGGGCTACTGTATCCTGTAAAAATGGAGGAGGAGAATAGAACAACTATTTTTGGTGTGCCCAGTGCATGCCCTAAGTAGAACACTTGCCGTGTTGTTTATTGACTGTTAGTGTGCATTCTAATTTGTGTTTCCTGGCAGTGTTGTTTGTGTTGGTGGGGACGGCATGTTCAGTGAAGTGATGCATGGTCTCATTGGAAGAATGCAGAAGGACTCTGGCATAGACCAAAATAATCCCAAAGCATCGTTAGTCCAGTGCAATATAAGGATTGGCATAATTCCTGCTGGTAAGAAAGGGTTAACTTTCAGTTTAATTTATTCATTCATTCTTGAATTTTTTTCTTATTCATAACTTCTTGAATTTAGGCCTAAGTATAAGATCTGAGCAATGATATTTTGTAAAGACACCTGGCTAAAGCTGTTTGTTTCCATATAAAATTATTGCTCACATGCAATTTTATTTGGGAAGAATATTTTGTAAAGGAAATCAAATCTTAATGTATAACTTTAGAACTTAACTACTTCTTCTTTTTTTTTTTTTTTTNTTTTTTTTTGCTTATTGTGTGTTAATATGAGAGAAGATGTTGACAGTAATACCCTTCTAAACACATTAAGGAGTGGAATTTACTAAACAGAAATTTACCAGATAAATATTTTTCCAGTTCCAAATCCTTCACTAATTTAGTTAGAATTGTAATGAGAACTTCCCACTGATCTGGCAAACTCCAAACAAAGAGCTAAGATTCCTTGACTCTCCTTTCCTCCATTTGTTCTCACAGCAGGTACAGGGCAACTACAGCTGAGGAACAGTTCTTGTTTTCCCGACCAAGCTGCAGTTTCTGCCTCTTGTCAGAGGTGGTACACATTCACAGTTCTCAATGTCAGCTGCTTTTTCAGGCAGTCCTGACTGCTGTCATTTGAGAGAACTCATTCTTCAAATTGAAGTACTTTTTGATATTTTGTATTATCGTTGTTATTGACCATAAAGGTGTTTTTTGGATCGATCTTGCTCTTTTCAGATATTTCTTTTTTCTTGCTGTTTTCTAATATTCCAGGTGTTACCTCATCCTGCCCATTTGATCCTCAAAGATTCCTACAGAAGCAGATTAATAAATTTGCTCTCTCTTCCAGGACTGAATTAAGTGTTGTAACTCTTTAACAGAATCAGTAATTTTGAAGTCTCTGTAGGGGCAGTTCAGTATCCTTTCTATTCTGTTCTCTTGTCTGATGCTTGAACTTTGAATTAAAGAACTGGACATGAAATAAACATCGTGAGCTTCTGGTTAGAATTAAAATAAAGGCTTCTGAGAAAATTTAGCACAGGTTGTAAAAATACACCAAGTGAAGTACAATGTTTCTACTCTCAAGCCATAGGGGACTAATTTTATACTCCTTACATCTTTGTGAAGAATGTCTCCAGACCCAAATGATCTGAATTGTTGCTTGCGAGAAGCTTAACCTTTTCTGCTTGCAGTATAATAAATGTTTGGTATCTGAAAGTTGCAATGTGAATATTGCCTTATGGTTTTTTACTCTCCTGCTATATTTAAGTATATTCTGGTTTTATTTGTTAAAGCTTTGTATTAAAGTCAGTATGTATAATAAACTTCACAAGAATAGAACTTGAAGTCTTTTACTTCTCTTTTGTCTTATTTGGGCAAATTTCTTGAACTAAAGATTTTTTACTTAGTTGATTGGTTTCAGAAGATTTTGCCTACTGGTGATATGTGACCATAAGAAGATACAATTGAAAAAACAGAGCCTCAATATTAAGAACTATTTCTTTGTCCTCAGGAAAGATTAACCTTGCTTTTGCAACATTTTCTTAATATATTTTTCCAATTGCACCCAAAAAGTATGATCTTTACTGACATTTTAATTTTTTTTAACATGTATCCAGTCACTTCTCTTACATATTTTAATATTTTTTTGTTGTGTTTTGTCCATTGTATCCTTTTGCTATTTGAATGTATACTATATGTTCTATTCCTTGAACTGACATGAGCTACAGCCTTGTAATCAGTTGCTATAGTTCAAATATTTTCTCCAAGTCATTGTTCAAATCCCTCAGAAATTATTTATAATGATGTATAAGGAAGCTGGCCTTGAAGTACTATTAGTTAAGTGTTTGGAAATACAGAGGATAATAAATATATTGATCTGTTTGTATACTGTACGGTATTTAAAATGATCCATTACTGTATATATGGGAAAGTGCTTATTTACTGGAAAAGGTAGTCAAGTCACTGAACAAATCTTAACACATCTAGTCACTACAGGGAGCTTAAATTGGGTGTCAAATAGCTAAACCCACCCTGAAGGCAGCAAGATTTGGGGTGTTTTATTCTGGTTTGTATTTTTCCATGCCATGTTGAATCAGTTCTTTATTCATCTTTCCTCAATGGAACAGAGCTCTGGCCATGTATTCATCCCAACAGATTACCTAATTCTATCACTAGTGCAAGAAGTCTGTTCCAAAAATAAGTGAAATTCTTAATAAGAACTTTTTTTTTTTAAACTAAACCAATAGTCCTGAAATACAGCAAGTCAAAAAAATAGAAATACAAATAATGTAGAAATACAAATAATGCATCTAGTAAAACTATATCCATTATCTTCTTTCTACTTGTTTATAACCAACCTGTTTTTAAAAACCCTAAGAACTCTTTAATAGATACTGAAAACAAAGACTATGCATAGTTAGAGATAAAGATCTAAAGCTCTGTGTGTCTTCTGATACATAGAGATAGTTTATTCAGTGATGATAGGAGCCTGGGGTAAGGTGACAGTAGATCAGTGTTTTCAAATTTTTTATCACTTAGTTCCTGATAACATTTTGCATGAAGAGAGATGTGGCAAGTTGTGGTTTGTGGTTGTGATTAAACAGTGCCTATATTTAAACAAACACTAAATTCAGCAGATAGTCTTTGCTCAGAGACTGACAATTTAATTGTACAAAGGTTCAAAATTACAAATGAAAGAGGTTTATTCTAAAACACTCACCTCTATGACTGGGTTCCAGTAATAAGCTTCATTTCATAGCAGAATTCCATTGTGCAGGCTCTTTTTTTTGAATGTTGAATACTATTTGTAAATCATGATTCTAACTTCCTGGAGCAAGTCCCTACTTGGCTCCTTTTTTTTTTCTTGTGTCAGTTTCCAGACAGCCTCTTTCCTTAATGTGTCTTGTGGTTGAAAAAATACCATTTAGTCTTATGTTTTATGGAACATTTTTATTAAATAACTTGTGGTTTTGTTGACATGAATAAAAAACTTCTACTCAAATGGCAGTTTTAACTTCTGAATTTCTCTTAGTTGCAGCCATTCTTCAAATCTGCCAGTGGAAATAGACTGTTTGCTGTTGTAAAGGGGTTTGCTGTTAAGAGTACTTAGAGGCTGTAGTGCATCTCTGAAAACCTCTGCTTAGTTATTTCTTACTCTCAGCCTTAAAAGCCAGTTATTTCTTACTAGCCTTAAAAGCACATTCAGCCATATGGTCTCTCTGCATTCAGAGAAGTAATATGTCTCCACAGAACTTAAAAACAGAGAATCATTTCTGATACAGTTTGGACACTGGGGTTTTATCCATATATTTCACTATTAAAATTGTACTCTCAAGAGTAGGCCAAAGTAATTTGCTGTTCTTATTACGCTTGGCATAGTATAGGAAGACAAAGCTTTCGACTGCTGTTCTTTTTTTAGTTAAAAAGAACTTGCTAGATTAAATACTCCAGTGATCTTAGCAGATAGGAAAAAAAATCCCACCTCACTCTGTGTTGTGACATAATAGTTCATTAATAATTCATTCCAAAAGCTAAGTCTGAAACCCACCCTGGGGGGAAAATCTAAGCACTTGGGAATATTGAGTGAAGTATAGACACAAAGTTAGTAACTATAGTGATTTTAGGCTTCTAGTGTATCAGATCACTCTGTTTGCTGGTGGTCAGCTCTGTAATGTTTAGGGTTGAAGGATGCAGTATGATTATAATCAGACTGTTGGTGTGTCACTGTAGAAGTTAAGAATGCTAAAGACAGTGCAGGCTTCCTATATGAATGTAATACGGACAAAATTTGGAGGATTCATTCACAAACTTAAAAAATAGATTCAAGTCAAGTTGTGAAGTGTGACTGGAATCATACCACTGTCATTTAGATTGTAAAAATTATCTTAAAAATGTGTTAAAGCATAGCAATAAAACTTATCTTTCTTGTTTAATTACTCTGAGTGATCTGTTCACAGCCTTCTCAGTTACAATGCTTGTAATATTTAATAATCTTTGCCATTTAGTTAGCATCTCATTTCAAAGTTCAGTATATCCACTTTAAAATCTGAAGTGCGTGTTTTATGTTCTTCCTTCAGCATTTTAAATCCATTAAACTTCTTGAAATGACAGTCTTAGGGCTAAATACTGCATTTAATATAGTGGGCCTCCCATGGAGACAAGTAAGTCAATTTTACTTATTCCTGTGATGTTAATTTCATCTCTAAAATCTGCCATTATGGGATTAATCGATTTTCGTTGTCCTGTGTTACTGAACTTATGCTGAAGTAATTATCTACCAAAAATATCCTACACCAAAGTCTTTCTGGATGGTGTCTCTTTAAGCCAGTCTGTTATTCTGCAGATATTAAACTTGACTTCTTGGTTTCTGGTATGCAGAAAGGAAGATGTAAAGAAATTTGAGTAGGTACGTGGGTGTAAGACCAGACTCTTCATCTCTCCCTGAAGCAGTAGGTTCTTCCCCCTTACTTTTCTATGTGCTAGCTCTTTGTCATTTAAAAATCACTTCTCAGAAAAGTAGTTTTCTAGAATTTTTCAAAATATTAAGTGCTCTTTGATCCAAAAGCATTCAGTTACTCTGTCATTAGGGTGACTTACCTGACATTTTGTCTGTACGATGACTGCATGGATTATGGATGCACAAAAACTGCAAATATGGGACCTTCACTGAAGTTGCTATTCTGCCTATTTTCACTACAGATACTGTTCTCGTACTAATTTGTCTGAGGATTCTGTGTGTGCCATGGGAGCACCTGCCCCTGTCAAGAGTATCTCACATGAAGCAATGCTCATGAGCTCTAAAAATATTTCTATGTCTTTATTAAATTCACTGTCTTGCCTAGGATCAACATCTAGCTGACTTGCTTCTGTCACCTGCTTAGTTTAGTACTTCAGTTGTTAGTAGTTTGTTTAGTTTTCCATCAATGAAAGCACAAAAATAAATACTTGTAGCCTACACCATATGTGTGCTTTGGTTTAAGAAACGCTAGTTGTCTCACATGATTAAGTCTAGCACTTTGACTTTTTGTTGTTGGTCCATCAATCAATGGCATGAACTCTTCCATACAACCAGCAAATTTTCCGGTTTTGCTTAACCACTTTGGTGGTTCTGTTACCAATTTAAACTTGTGAAGTGGTGTCTGAGTGTCCCTGTCTGCATGACTTCTCTGCACACAAATATCTAGCAATGTTTGCGTGCAAAGGGGAAATCTGATGATTTAGCTGTAGTACATTCTGTGTAATGCAGTCCATCGCTTTGCTTTCTTTAGTATTGCTGTGGCAAAACTTACTTACGTGGAGTACATGCTCTTTTATACTTCAGTAAATATCTTGATCATTCTGTCATCTGATTGATGAATTAAAAGGAAAGATTTCCTTAATTTTTAAATAATTAAATGTATTTTGTATAAAAGATTGCATTTCTCATATTTGGGGAGGAAAAAAATACTTGGCTGTATAACAACTATGTGGGTGTATGGTACCTCCTAATGAAAAACAGACTTCAGAGAAAATGAGTAATATATGGTAAAGATTAAAAGTAATTATGCTTACTTTAAAAAAGACAAGTTGCTGTACCCTCTACATATTTCATATTTTCAATGAGTTCTTAATCTCAAAGTATTTGGGATGAGAGCTTTCTTTAGCTGGCAGAGTTCAGACATTCAGCATCTACATGTGGTACAGTGGTGTGATGCCATCATTGTTGAAACGTACTGGCCCTATGCAAGACAACTGTTGTACTAGAGTAGGAGTTAGGAGGAAGAGCAGAGTAATCTGCAGCTCTTGATCCCTGGTGGTTGGTGGCATTTTAGGTAAAGGAATTAATCTCTTTAGGGTGAGTTTCAGTTTGAAACTGACACTCAAAATTTCATGCATACATTTGGTGTCTGCAAGTGAGATGGGCATTTCAATTCATATTATAATTGGGGGCATCTGGTCAGTAGGATCTGCAGAGCCTGCTCATCTTCTGTTGGATCTGCTTGTCACTTGTGTCCTAAGGCCCTTCCACTGAGGCCTATGTGTGAGTCCCTTGACTCAAGCTGAAGCTGGCATCAGCTATTTCTGACAAGATGTCCTTGCCAGAACAGAAGCTTTGACATATTGTCTGCAGTGTAACATGGACACATATATAGCTGTGTGTGTCTTAACCTGAAACTTAATCATTGCTTTGCACGCTGATTTTCTTCTCTACTAGCAAACCAATGCAAAAATTAGTTTCTATACTGAATATGTTTCTCTCTTGTTTTTAAAGTGAATTAGGGCCCAGTTAGCAAGCAGTACAACTACTTCCTTCACATTTGCATGTTGTTCTCTGCAATCTATAAAAACCTTTTATGTTCCTTCACTCAGGCTGTTACCCTTAAAAATTCCCAAAGAAAATCTGGCAGAGTATGTATATGATTTTTGTATTGTACAATAGAGTGTACAAAGGCCACCACTTAGTATTAGTCAAGGGTCATGGTCTATGGGAAGCTTCTTCCCCAAACTGAGAGCTCTGGCAATACTAAAATGTTAATCATGGGATATTATTCAAGCTATATTTACATTCTAATCCTGCCTTTCATACTAGACTTGTTGTGATGAAATAACCCAGATTTTGTGTGTGCATCTGTTCAGAGTGCTGTTTCAGCAGTTGTAGATTCCATATCTAATGGTCTAGTAGTTTTGTTTGGTTAAGAAGTATTCAAAAGGATTCAAAACCTTAGTCGTGAACATTTTCGTGACCTTTAAACAAGTACCGTTAGGTTCATGCTTGGTGTGGTGTTGTGGCAGGTTATGTACATTCTCTTGGCATGTGTGTGAGGAATGCTATAGTTAGATCCGTGTAAATAGGTCACTGCTTTGTTGCTCCACACTACCAGCTTGAAAAGAAAAAAACCGACAGTGTTTTCTTGTTGGTGTGTTCCCCAGTCTCCCATTTTAGAATCTCAGAATTAATTTCAGACTTCAGTTTTAATTTTAGCCCTTCCTTGCTAGTTAATGAATAGAAATTAAAATAAATTCTGTGTAATTGCCAAACTGATGAATCAGTTTTTAATTGACCATAGAAGGTCATAGAGAGATGAACCTCTGGTGTTGAAATGTAGCTTGCATGAATTCGCTTCTCCTTCCATCTGTAGTCTAAGACTACATGGAAGCTCTGTTTCCATCAAGAAAAATGTGATTGAGGTAATTCTAGGAGCAGAATGCACACAAATCTGGAAGAAATGAGAAATGTTGGATAAAGTGTTAGGCTTGTACATTCAGCAGCAGAAGTTTAGATCAGTTCTCTCAGTGATTGTTTTTCTTTTCAAAAGTAGAATTCTCTATTCATGAGCATAGGAGACAATATGAAACTGAAAATCTTGGCAGTAAAGTATAACTTTAGCTTCAGAACTCCCCTCAATATTTTCTGCTATAAAACTTTAGATGTTACATGATATCATCTGTGTACCTCGTCTGTTATGATACTGAGGGAGATTGGAGTCCTCTGTCCTGCAATGGCATCTGTCTGTAAAGGGTACACCAGCACTGCCTTGAACCTCAGCAAGAGGTTCAACCTCACCTTGTAGCGCAAGCTCTCTTTAGTCCCACTGTTTCTTTTGTTCTACAGTTCTATTATATTCTCTTTAATTGGCTCCTGGGGCTGCATCTTGTTCACTGTGGTGGATTTCTGCATAGCTTTTACTTGGTCGAAGCTTCTGTCATGCTATTCACAGGTTGGGGAAGTGGTGTCAATTTTCTGAAAAGTAAATTGGAGAGGAAAGGATTTTCTTTACTCCCATTCTTAACAGCTTATGCCCTATTTCCAAAGTGAAAAAGAAGCAAAAGTGGATTTTAATTAATGTTCATTCCTCCATTTTTAGTTTTTATTTCAATTTGATTAGCCCTCAGAAATCAAGTATGCTGTATTTGAGCTGTTCTTCAGCTTAATGTATTAGTAGAAAATGTGAAAACGTGTGTGGACAAAGTTTATCTTTTCAGATATCTAGTCTTGACTTTGAAGGAATTTGGTTTCATGGAAGGGATGGGAGAAACTGTAAGATAAATTTGGAGTTAGGTGCTAACTATACAAATACACTAACAAATGTGTAAATGCTAAACAAATACACTTTTGTATGTCTGGACCTGAGTTTCAAGTCCCTGCTACAGAGAAGAAACCGCATCCCTACTTAGTTTCTTGGTTTTTATAGGGAACAGGGAGAATTGTCCATTTCTAAACAGCATATAGGTGAAACCTAAAGCTTCCCCCCTTTCTTTTTGTAGGTATTTTGCATCAAGACTGTTAAGGTACATCTCTATCCGTTTTGTTACCCTATCTAGAAACTAATTCCTGAAAGCAAGTATTTTTACTAATTTTTAAATAATAGAACAGAGCAGAAATTTCTGGTACAAGATGACATCCTGGAATTTAGATCAGTACCACAAAAACCAGTAGACCAGTCAATTTCTCTTCTTCTCATGAGATTTCATGAAAATAAATTTGAGCGAGATTAGAAAATAAAATAATGAGCAAGAAATTTTAAACAGAAGAATCAATGTATGCCTGCCTCATTTGATATAAAAGCTATGATGTAGTCAGGAAATTTTCTGTGTAAATTAACTTACTTCCCTTCACTAACTGCTACATATTTATTGCTTATATTGTGAAAATTTTTGTACTTTGTATGGAGAACAATAACTTGTGTTCACTGGGGGCCAGGAAATGTTACAGTTTAAATAATAATAATAATACCATTTCCCTGTATTTACTTTGTTCCCTAAAATAGAAAGGAGCAAATCAAAGGAACATAATGCCTTTATTTGGAGGACTATGCCAATAATACTTGTTTTGCAGAGATACAAATTGATGCCTAGTTTTTTATTTTTCAGGATCAACAGATTGCATATGCTATTCAACTGTTGGCATTTCTGATCCAGTAACTTCAGCTCTTCATATTATTGTAGGTGGGTGGTCGCAGTTTGCTGTTTTGTTATGAAAACGATGAAAGTAGCCCAAAATACTATTTTCATTTAGTTATTTCTTTATGTCTGTGAAATATAATTTGAACATAATGGCTGAGTTGAAATAACAAAGGTTTTGTCTGGGATTTAAGTCTCTGATTTGAAATACTCATGGTTAGAAACTAATTGCTTTCTCTCCAGTAATTCATTGTTTTCAAGGGATCATAACATTTTGAATCTTAGATGCTCAAGTTTTCATGAATTCTGGCATTCTTTTGAAAATAGTAAAATGCAATAAGCAACATCAGTTGTTGGACTATCTGTCTCTCTATATAGATGTATATCTGTCTTAGAGAGAGCTATGAGCAGTGCATGTACACTTCAATACTAGTATTTTGTGCTAGTTCTCCAATTGTCCTGGGCAATTCAATGTTCCCTTGCCAAGTTAGAGTTACAATACCTTTTGGTATCATTACTGAGTATTTAGCAGTTGCAGTTTTAGGATCTGATGTTGCAAAGATTTACACGTGTGCTTCTCTTACTAACCTATGGTTAACTCTGTTCAGCATCAGGTGTTTGGACTGGGATTGGAAAGATGTGGCTTTAGGATATCATAGTATTTTAGCTGTGTAATTAAGTCCCAGAATGGGTCAGGTTGGAAGGGACCACAATGGATCATCTGGTCCAGCTTTCCTGTGAAACAAAAAAAACCCCCAAACACCGAAATACCAAACAAGCAAAAAAACCCACTCCCACAACGCCCACCATCTCTCCAAAGCTTACACATGGAGGACATCAGAGAAGTGGTGTACTCTTTGTTCTTAGGGATTTCCAGGATTTGACAGGATAAGCCCTGAGTAACCTGATTTGACCTCATAGCTGAACCTGCTTTGAGTGGGAGGTTTGATGAGAAACCTCCGAAGGCTCCTTGCAGCTTGAATTATTCTCTGATAGTATGGCACAGAGTTTTAAGTAGTACCCAGGTGATGTGCAGGAGGCACTGCATCGATCTGCTCTGAAAGGGGCTGTCAAGCATTGACACAGAGTGCCCAGGGAAGTGGTTGAGTCACCATCCCTGGAGATATTTAGAAGATGTGTAGATGAGGCAAGGGAAATTGTTTAGTTGTGGCCTTGACAGGACTGGGTTAACATTTGGACTTGATCCTAAAGGTCTTTTCCAGTCTAAATAGTTCTGCAACTCTGTCCCTTCCTACGGCTACAGGATAAAGGAGTGTCAATTCTTCATTATACGTTTTTAGCATACTGAGCCTTTTCTTCTCAGTATTTAATGCTTTTAAATTTGAGATTATCTTAGTATTAAAAATTATTTTTCCTTTTCTACATGTGTAAGAAATATATGCATTTACGACATACATGTTGACATAAATGCTATATGTATTTTTTATTTTTAATGACTTTGCAATGTTAAAGTTACTATCATGTTTGCAGCTGCAAATAAAATAAGACTTAATAGAACCTTACACTTCTAATCTTCATAGGTGACTGTCAGCCTCTGGATGTCTCTTCTGTACATCACAACAACACGTTTTTGAAATACTCCGTGTCATTGCTGGGTTATGGTTTTTATGGAGATATATTAAAAGATAGTGAGAAGAAGCGGTGGATGGGTCCAATGAGATATGACTACTCAGGTAATTTTTGTAATTATTACATTCTTTTCAGTGTGTAAATACATTGGGGAAGTTGGTTTACTCTCTCCAAACCAACATTCTCAGAAGCTTGTAAACATCAGAAGCAGACTTGATTTTAAACTCCTGGTAGTACTAAGTATATTAGATCATATTATATAAAGCTCTGTAACTTTGGGGTTAACGTTGACAGTGGGCTCAATAAAATTGTGTTGAATATGCACCACCTATTGAAGATGGCCTAAAAAGTAATAACATCTGTCCTAATAATTTTGACTTTCTTTTTAGTCACTTAAAGAGAGCTAGGCACTCCTCTGTCTTGAACATTCAGCTGATGGAATGAATTGTTAATTTTGCCCTTATTCTAGCACTGATTAGAGAGAGATGAGTGATTTAGTCTCGTTACATAATATTTGGATAAATCCTGTGGCCCTTTCCTAGTGGAAAGTATCTTTTGCCTCATTTGATTTATCTTGTGTTAGGGAAAGAAGATGCATTAGGAGAATTTTAGTGCAGGCCAGTTTTAAGATTCAGCAGTGATGTATAACTAAATTTTTTAGTTGGTTTTTAAAGATATCAAGTGAAATAATGGCACTTCTGACAAATGTTCAAACATTGGAGTAGCACTGTGATATTTTCTTGTTCCTTACAGTCTAAAACATCATAAGAAAAAGAGTTCTGAGCTTGAGAAGGGCTCCTATTGTTTTACAGTACTTAGAGAAGGAAAGAGGAAAAATCAAGGAATGGATGCAGAGATGTTTGCCAAGTGGATATATAATGACTTAATGCTGCATAATGCCTTTTTTATGTAGGCTTCAAGACTTTTCTTTCTCATCATTATTATGAAGGAACAATTGCTTATCAACCAGCAAAACATACACACGGATCTCCACGAGATAAAGAGAGCTGCAGAACAGGGTAGGCTAATGTTTATCTCTGGGTATTTGGTGTGAACTGTTTAAAAACACGTGTACATAAATAGAGGTTACAGAAGTGTTGGCTTTAATATCAAAACACTTACTCTAAAAGAGATAAGCTTGTAAAAAAAATTACTGGCTCATTAAAAAGAGCACCTCATTTTATCAGTTCATTAAACAAAAATCTAATAAAATTTTGTTAGCTGGTTCTTCTCCTCTCTCAGTTTTAAGGGAAGTAAAATATAACAGCACAGGATCCAGTTACAAGATGCTAAGGATACTGTGCTGTGTTACTACTAAGAAATCAAAAGTCTGGATGCCTTGCAACTTCCACAAAGGGAAATAATAATTCAGAAACTCTCAAGTGTTCACATTGTAACTGGAGCTAGCAATTTTAGAAGTTGTTTTAGTGCCATGACAACAGCTGGCATGCCTTGTCCTAAGGACAAGTCCTCTCACCAATCAGCCTATTTAGCCTGATTTTTCATGTACTACTATGATGCTGTATAAATTCTGTGTGATATTCTCTATTTGTTTCTTTAGTCAGGGGGGCTGTCTTAATCTCCCAGTGTTCTTCCTTTCTCTTTGCTTTCACCTGCTTGAAGTTATGCACTAGTATTTACTACTCTTCTTTATCTATGAGTTTAGCTATTAAAGTACTTGTCACAGCACCAAACAGCACAGTACGATACAGAGGAGGCACAAACTTTGTCCAGAAGCAACAAGACTGCTGTGCTAGTGCTGTGACACTCTGCAGATGAGTCTCTAGTATCAGCTGGAGCAACAATCCTGACCCATCAGGTGCCCTGATGCAGCAGAGGCTCCAGAGGGAGAAAGCTGTCATCCAGGTCTCAGGAATGGAGTGAAGAATGCCTAGTGCCTCACAGGAGATTTTTTACTTCCTAATAACTGCTGGAAGGGCAAAAGAGCTGGGCACAAGGACTTGAGGGGAATCCTGGAGTGTGGTAATGACATTGATCATGCAGGTGATTGCCAAGCTGGCTAGAACAACTGCTCTGCCAATCTTGTTACAGAAAATGAAAAGTGAGAATGTGATGGTTGAGGGCCATTTTGGCAGTGGTGACTGAGATTATAGAGTTTTAACTTCTGAGAGAAGTAAACAAGACAAAAAGTAGAATTGCAGCCCTGGACTTTGGTTTATTTGGGGATCTTGATGATCCCATGAGAGGGTGTCCTGGAGTACAAAGAGGCATAGGAGAATTAGTTGGTATCTCCTCAAAGTTCAAGAATAATCCATTCTGATATGCAGAAACTTCAATAACCAGAATAGAAAAGCAGCTTGGATGAACAAGGAACTGAGTAGTAAAGAAAAAGTGAAAGTGGAATGGGTTACTTTGGAAGAACACGAAAGATATTACTTAAACATGCAGGAATGAAATTGAGAAAGCCAAAGCTCAGGTGGAGTTGAAATCAGTGAGGGATGTGAAGGGTGTTACTTCTTAAGAAGGGGTTATTTCAATATACCAATCATGACGAAAGGCTGAAGGAACGTGGGCCTGCTGCTTAGTGTCATGGGGAACATAGTGGTAAGATGCATTGAAAAGGCTGCAAAGTTACCTCTTTATCCCATTTTACACTAATGTAGTCTCACCTCAGGCCATACAGGTCCCCTGGCTCCTGGATGGAGGACAAACAGTGGTTTTTACATACTTAGACTTCAGCAAGGCCTTTGGTCCCATTTGCTGTAGTATTCTTAAAACTAAGTTGGTGAGGTGTGGTCTAGGTAAGTGGGTGGGTGAGAAACTGTCTGGACTAGTAGCAAAGTTGTGAATGCCAAGTCTGGCTGGCAGCCAATTACTAATGGTATCCCTTGGGAATATTGGGCCTAATACTCTGCAGAGTCCTTATTAAGGACTGGGACAGTCTCAGAAAGCGCTCTCTCAGCAGTTTGTGGATGATACCAGATTGGGAGAAGTGATTTATGTTGAAAGTCAGGGCTGCTATTTAGAGGAATCTTGGTGGCTGAAGAAATGGCTGATAGGAATCTCCTGAACTTCAGGAGATGTAAATGTCCTGTACCTGGGGTGTAGGTACTCTTCCCATGTGAGAGTGTTGACTGGGCACTGACTGACTGGAAGGCAGCTCCACCAAAAATAACTTCAGGATCCTGGTAGACAACAGCTGCACCTGAGTTAGCAGTATGTCCTTGCAGCAAGGAAAGCCCACCTTATATAGTTTTCTAAACAGAAGGGAAGTAACAGGTAGGAATGATTCTTCTCGTGCACTCAGCACTTGTGAGATGGCCTGTCTCCAGTTTGACAGTGTCTTTCACTGTTAGAGCAGTCAAATGTTGTAACAAGGTGACCAGAGGTCTGTGGAATTTACCCTCACAGATCGTCAAAACTTGGCTGAGTAAGACACTGAACATCCTGATGTACAGGAGTAAGACCAACCTTGAGCTCTCCTGTGAGACCAGTTTTGATCACATCAGAGATCCCTCCCAACCTGTGTGATCTTAAATCTCTCTGCTGCTGTTACCTCTGACACCCGGTAAACTTCAGAACTGTACTTAAATAACTGCACTGCCTGCAGGACTATGATGATTCATACCACATGAGGGTCGTCAGTGCTGTTCTGCATCTTGTGATGGGGAAGGTCTTGTAATCACTGGGTAAAATAAAAAAGTTGAAATGAATAATAGTGGAGGTCTTTCAGGAATTGAATGGTGTTTTTGTTTTCAGATGTTACATTTGCAAGAGAAGTGAGAAACAGCTGGCAGAACAGCACAAGGAAGGTGGATTAAAACATGAAGGTAATTTCTCAAAAAAAGTATAACGTGATAGTACTATGCAAGTAATTCCTTTTCAGAATATATCAGTTCAAATGCTCACGTTTTGTTTTTTTAAATATTCTGAGTTAGTAGATAATCCATTGTTTCTTTCAGTTTACAGAAAACATTTAAGTGTCATTGCCCCCCTGTACTCAGCACTGGTGAGGCCACACCTCGAATCCTATGTTCAGTTTTGGGCCTCTCACTTTAAGAAGGACATTGAGGTGCTGGAACATGTCCAGAGAAGGACAACAGAGCTGGTGAAGGGTCTGGAGCACAAGTCCTGTGAGGAGCAGCTGGGGGTGTTTATCCTGGAGAAAAGGTGCATCAGGGGAGACCTTATCACTCTCTACAATTACCTGAAAGGAGTTTGTAGCCTCATGGGGTTCTCTCTCTTCTTCCAGGTTACAAGCAATAGGACAAGAGGAAATTACCTCAAGTCATGCCAGGGAAGGTTTAGTTTGGATATTAGGAAAAATCTTTTCATGGAAAGGGTTGTCAAGCATTGGAAGAGGCTGCCCATGGAAGTGGTAGAATAACCATTCATGTGTCCTGGGAGTGTTCAGAAGACACATGGATGTGGTACTTAGGCAGATATGGTTTAGTGGTGCTAAATTGACTTTTGGACTCTGATTTTAGAGGTCTTTTCCAAACAAAATGATTCTATGATACTGTGATTCTAAATATGTGAAAAACATCTAAGGTGTCTCCTCCACCCAAACCTGAGAAAATTCTGATAAAATTATACTAATTACTTGTGTATTTCAGTGTGTTTATTTTCTTTTCTTTAGGAAATATAATATTCTGTGAGCTCAGACTTTGGGTTTTTGTCAGGACTGAATGGATAAACTGTGAGGTGTCATAGAAGGAAGCAGTTCATGAAGATAGCTTTTAGAATAGATCAGGAGTAAAAATTTGTATTTGTTAGCACAAATGTCACCCTACTGTGAGGCAGTAAACTTGAACAACTAGTAGCTGATCTAGTGGACTTACATATTTCTGTACAACAGCCCACCAGTACTTACTCTAAATGATAAATGAGATTTCTGTCCTCTTTCTCTAGTTATGCTATCCTTATTCTCTTCTTTATCCCCATTCTAATCCCTGTGCATACTTGTGTGGGTTTTTTTTAATAGGCATAATTTTCCTTTCCTTTTGTTAAAACAACCATTAATGAATTCTGTTCAGTCATTCTCCTAGTTGTATCTCTTTATTGTGCTACTAAATCCTAACAGGAAGAAGTACTGATATTGCTACACCTGTGGCCTTGCTAGAGAAAGATATGTAGATTCAGTGGAGTTTTGTCTCCAGCTTTGGTTCATCATCTTGGATAAGCCCCTCTTAAAGAGCAGGCAGGCTTCCTGTGGGTGCTTGTTTCTGCTTTTACTCTGTATTCATTTCTTCTTGTAGAGCCCAGTGCATACAACCATGATTTTCTTGACATGAACATTTGGTCCTTGTGACCTAGATTATTTTACAATTACAGGCTTTTTTGCTCTGTGTCTGTGCCAGGTTCTAGGCATTTGTTAGGGAAAAGATCATCATACTGTGGAGATTCACTAGTAGCACAAAGATTTCTGTGCAACGTGAATTCCTTTAATATTCAGTGCTTTCATCCCAGCTGCTGCTTTCAGATCTTTGATACAGTCAAGAGATAACCAAATCAGAATATTTCTTGGGTTATTTTAATCTATGCCCAGATTCAGCTAAAGAATTTTTTTATAGAGTGGAAATAATGGGAATAAATAATAATACAAATATGACAGTAGGCTTTTTGATAAGACCTAAATTCTGTCTTTTTGAGAGATAATTGTAGTTAGAAATTGCCAACCTTTTTTCTTTGGTTTGTGGGGGGTTTTATTTGCATTTTTTCATGTTTGTGTGTGTTGTTTGTTTTTTTTTACTGATTGGTTTGGGTTTTAAATCTGCCATTTTTTTACCTTTCATCCAGCAAAGGAGCTACTAGAAAGCTACAACTTAGCAATCAAGACAGTTGTAGCCAACATTGCACATGACATTAAGCAGCTGCTTATGTAGGATATTGTTTACTTTATTCCATTCTACTTCTGGCAGCTGGCTTTCTTTGTAGTCCAGTCTCTTCTCCATGCAGTACTGGTAAGGAAACAATACAATCAACTACAAAGGATTTTAAATCTCCACTTCAGATAAGCTTTTCACTTAGCAGGGTGTCTTGGCAGACTCTTTCATTGGGCCTTCTGGGTTTGTGTATGATTCAGATAAGTTTAGAAGGATGCTTGATTGGTCGTTATTGAACATATTTCTCTGTTCTGTGCAGGAGTCTCTGTGCATGTGCTGAGTAAATGCTGAGTGCTAGTACTTTGTGCTGACTTCAGCTACTTGCGGTGTGTGTACACAATAGGCCATTGAAATGAGTGCCACTTAGGCACTCCCTGCTTATGACTGCCCTATTGTAGGAAAGATATTTTGAGCAAATAATTTGTGCTTTTACAGTGATACACACTGCAAAATGGTTATGAAAACAGTTGTTCATTTAAAATGTGATTAATACTGACTTGTTCTTACTTTGAACAGTGGAAGTGTTCTTGAGTAACATGCTGAAACTCATACCAGATGAAAACCTTCTATTATAGTAACATAAATAAGCATTTTACCTCAAGTAATTTGAGACTTACTTACTACAGTGAGCATACTTAAAATGTTAATACATATCTAGAAACACTGATGGCCAAATTACTAATGCTTCTCAGAGAAACAGCAAAAGGATTTATCACTAAAGGGCGTTGTTTTCATTTTGTTCTTTGTGTATCAGAAAATGCATGTTGTTTCCAGTTCCAGTAGTTTATGTTCTGTTCAGTTACCTTCATCTCAGAGCAAGGTCTTGTCATTTGCCTGCAGCCTGAATACTCATTCTATAGTCTGACATTTAGGTCTGTCTCTCATCTCTCTTAAGATGCACATTTTGAATCTGATTTAAATTACTTCTTTCAGTAATGTCCTTTTTGAAAGCAACATAAAAAGATCAGCAGTAAAGCAAGCAATACTAAAAAGCACTGTGGCAAATGAAGCAAAAATGCTGAGTTTAAAAGCTGCGGGTTTTTCTTCCTATTTCTGATTTGTTTCTCAGGAGATAGAGGGGATAGTCTAGATGGAAAAATTATAATAAAGGTTTTTGTTTTCTTTAAGTCTTTTGTCACGTTATAAGCTTACATGTTTTTCCTGGAACACTGTTTTCCTTGGTTCTGTTACTAGAGAGTGGATAGTAAGAAGTTTCAATGAATAAAAATTCTGGGAAATCAGAGAAGTTTAAAGAGTGAAGAACAACTAGAAAATACTTTGGAAACATTTTTTAAATTTTTTTTTCTGATTTTTTTTTTTTCTGGAACATGTTGATTCAAAATTATAATAGATTTCAGGTTCAAAATAACCTAGACAATTGTAATACTGATTCTCTAAAGTAAATGTCAAGTTCCTAAAACTGAAACAGTAAGGAGTTGTTGCCTATGAAATACGTAGGCAATAACTCTTCATTGTCTTCCAAGGCTTCTTTGTTCTAGAAAATTCCTCTGCTTCCTGATAGTATTGGTGCCAGCACATATTTAAGCTCAGCTAGATGTAATCTCCAACAGAGTTTTATGGTGTTGAAAACAGACTTTGTGTTGTTTTCCAGAAATCTCTGAAGATTTACACACAGGAACATTTAACTCTGTTAATAGTTCTAATCTTCAGACATTTGGGGCTGGGGTGGAAACAGACTCCTGATATGCTGCCTGCTGGTCCTTTCTGCACCCTGAGTCATCTCTCTTCCCTTTGTCTTTTTTTAAATGTTAACTTGTAGTGTTGAGGCAGAAGAGGAATATCGCTTTAGAAACCAAATACTAAACTACAACCTTTGCATGATTGTTTATTTAAGATTAACAAGTTGAAGAGCAAAAACAGAATTTTAAAAAGTTAATCCCTCTGAAATTTCACACTACAAGAGTTGTAACTTGCCTCTCTTTTCCCTTCCTATGGCTTTGCTGGTTTACCCAGATAGCACTGATCCTGATATTGACATGCATATACCAGAACAGGCAAGCAGTTTTGGGAGATAGTCACAGTCCAAAGGGAAGAAAGTAACTTTCTCTGTTAATGTGTGAAAAACAGATACTTAAGAATATAATTTTTTAAATTTAGTTTATTTCAGATATTTATTGGCAGTACATTAATATGTCCAGGGGAGACTTCTAAGTTGCCAATGATTGCTTTGTAGTGTTCTTGTGAGTAGATCAAATGATTACCTATCTCCATGTCTTTATTGATGTATTTCAGAAGGTGAAGAAGAATGGAAGGTTATAAAAGGGAAATTTCTAGCCATCAATGCAGTAAATATGAGCTGTGCCTGTCCACGAAGTCCAAAAGGTCTTTCACCAGCAGCTCATTTGGCCGATGGCTCAGCAGACCTCATTCTAGTTCGGAAGTGCTCCAGATTTGATTTTCTACGGTATCTTGTCAGACACACAAACCAAGATGATCAGGTGTGTATTCCTTTTGACAGTGAATTATACAGAGTTTATCAAAGGTGTAAATATTGGTGTTCTTATATGACAGAAATAACAGCTATAAAGCGGGTTTGTTGTTTTTTAAAAAAAATCTCTACATTTTGAATGATGCAATCTCAGCATATGTACCATAAAAAAAAAAAAAGCATCTCAGACCATTTTACCAAAGTAACTCCTTGGCCATAGGATTCTAACAAAAATCCCTTCTTCCAATGGAATTCAGTTTTGTAACATTTTCCTTGTATTTGCTGTTTGGACAATATTTAAAGTTACTTTATTACAACTGTGCCCTCATGTAGTTGTCATGAAAAACTGCTCACAGCATGAAAAACGACTCGCAGCATGAATAGCTGATGTAGATGTGGTGAAGAATAACAAATCACTTTTGTGAACTGTATAAAAATGTGATTTAGAAGAAAGTTACCAGAACTGCAGTTTGATTGTAAACTACAGGCTTTTAGCAGTATTTTACGACATGTAAGTGATCAGGATATGAGCTTTATGTGTTCACCTTCAAAATTATTTCTTGCATATGTTGTAGCTGTCAGAAGGGAAGATTCATTACTGCTTTGGATCATAGTTTCTGTTGAAACAGAGCTATGGCTGTGAATACACATATTTAATATTTGTCACAATCTGATATTATTAATATGTTTTTAAAATTACATGAACAATGGACTGATGTCACATCTAGGGCATAAAAGCAATACAAATCTCGTGTGCTTATGATGCTATTCTTCTTCCTCTGTAGAAGAATTAGTGCAGATTTTCCTTTTTTTTTCCTTTATTTCCTCATTACCAGTCCCTGGACATTGTGAATTTGTCCATATTCATCCTTCCCACTGTTCTCAGTCTCCTCCCCTTCCCTTCGCTCCTTCTCACTCCTGTTCCCTTGATATTTTCGATCATTTGAAGCCATCCCTGGCTACCTTTCAAATTGGCTGTAACATTTATCAAGGGACAACATTCTGCTTAGGCTTGAGACGTGAGCGCTCGGGTGCTGTCTGCGTAGACACAGGTGACGATGCAGTGACCAGCATTTGCATCTGAGCAGTTTGGACCAGCACACTCTTTAGTGAGCCCCACTGGGTCCAGGAGCCACTGCTTCCAAGCATAGAGTTTGATGAGTCCTTTATGGTTAAAAGCTGAGGGAACTTAAGACCTAGGAGGTCTCTCCATCTCTGCTGCTTCTGGTTGTCACTATGGCCATTTCCTTTCCAGTGCTTCCCATTTCTCTCTGGGATATGCTGGTTTTGCAGCGGAGATTAAATGCAAGGCTGTACATATGTCCTTAGCTCAGGTTAGTATCCACCATAATAGTGGGAAACTCTTTTTGAAAACTTAAGGAAATGTGGGGAAAAAAAAGGAAGAAAAGAGTGACTGTACATCAGTACAGACTGGTTTATGGATAAACTGTTTCTTCACCATTCCTTGCCATCCCCTTCTCACAGACACACCCAGACATACTCCATAGCCTTTGCTAAATGACCTGTGTGTATTTACTGCAGCTTGCTGAATATTTAGGTCCATATCTGTTAAGTTGCTTTCAGGGCAGATGGGGACATCATCTAATTTATTGTTGCTTCAATTAATGAAGCCTGTTTTAAAGCATTTGTACAATATTGTAGTGTAAATCACTACAGCCTCGGTTTCAAGAGCAATCTTCTAATTGACCTGTTTTTTCTAGTTGAATTAACTAGTTAAATTATTTTTCTTTTTTTGGAATGTAATAATATTGTCCTCTGTTTTTATTTTCATGTACCCTCGGCTCTGTGATTTGATCACACTGCCATGGCAGTCTCACCTTCAGGGCATTAGGGCATTGTTCCAAGTCCAAAAGCAGAAGACTTTCAGAAAAGCCTGTGTGATTTAAGGACTGTACTTGAACAGGTCCTGAGGATGGTGCAAAGATACTATCCAAACCTTTTTGACTGAGTGTTGCGATCCAGTCTAAGCACAGAAAAGCAAAGAAAACTAAGTGAATAAAACAGATTGAACTCAGAAAGGTTCGAAATATACCCCAAAAACTTGATTAAAACCAAATGAGGTTAGATGTTGATACCAAAAAAATGATATATTTTATTTAATAGTAAAAATGGCAAAGAGAAAGAAAGAAAGAGAAAAAGAGGGGTGCAGGGGAGTGTGACAGAGACAGATTAAGTAGAATCATCACCCTTCTGTGCATCCCAATGTCTTGTTGTTTCCCTCCATCTGGTCTTCTTGGTGGTGAGGGTCCCCTGCCAAAAAGAATCCAATGGATTAACAGATGTTTGGGACAGGTGGGAATGCCCATATGCCTCCTCTAGGGACGGTAAGTTTGACACTGTCCCCTGCAAGACTGTGGATCAGTTACATCATTTTGCATCATGGGCAGTGCTGTGGACACCCCTCTGCTGTCCCTCATGTGGATGTCCCTTAGATGAGGCTTTCCTGGGGCTCCTCTGCACAGCAGGGGATGGATGCTCATTGCCTCTGACCAGAGGCTTTTTTACCACACTCTCAAAACCTCTCCTTCTTCCCCCTGTGATGTGAGGGTCTGTGCAAGCCTGTTAGCTGACAGTTCTGGGGCTGTGGTCTCCACCCCAAAGGTACTGGGCTTAATCCTGCTGTGAATGCATTGTTTTCCCCCAGCCCAGACCTGAATCACTGTATCTTATCTCCATCAGCTTGCAGTGTAGGGCCTCAGACAGGAAGCACATTCAGGGTGTGATGGTTTTCCGTGCAGCTTTTGTTTACAGTTGTGCTATAATAGGCAAAAATCTTTCATAAAGATGTTTAAGCCGTAAACCATCAGTCTCCAACACTTTGGTATCATGTTATAATAATTTTTATATGGTATTTAAAATAGTCTTTGTTATCCATTTACTCATAATCTCAGAACGTGTTAATCTGGTTATCTATACAGTGACTGTTGAGAAGTAAGGGTTCATTTTGGCTTTGTTTTTGACTTGTGCAGTTTTTCAAAAACAAAAATCACTTTATGCCTCAGGTAAGCTTCTCTAAAAGATTGGAGTGAACAGGCTGTCCTTGAGTACAAAATGCTGCATGCTGACTTGCTTTACACATTGAATATATTTACTAAATGTATTTACTTGTAATTGCCTGATTTGCCTTTTGTTTTTTTTTTTTGTAGTTTGACTTTCCATTTGTAGATGTTTATCGGGTGAAGTGTTTTCAATTTACATCAAAGCTTTCAGAAGACAATGAAAGCAGTGTTATGGACATAGAAAAGAAACGTTTTGGCCAGTTCTGCAGAGATCATCCAGCCTGTTGCTGTAATATTGTTAATAGCACCTGGAATTGTGATGGAGAAACTCTGGATAGTTCAGCAATTGAAGTGAGGTAAGCTTCGATTTTTCTGTCTATATGGCAGAACACATTAAGCCTTCTCATTGATTTTAAAGATGCTCATAAAGACATCCCAAAAAGATGCCTGTGCATAGCAAATTTGAGTCTTCTGATAATAAACCTTAATATTTTTGTTACAGTTTTGAATCCTTTCCAGGGAATACTGCAACCATGTATGTTGTAAATGATGACTCTGAGTGAGATGGATGGCCCTACCTTTGAAGTCATACTTACTTCTTAGGGACTGGTATTATGTGCTTAAAGTGCTGAAAGTGAAGATGGTGTTGGAAGGATTCTTTTTAAATGAGTGGAATGCCTCATTACTCTGAACAATAGCTTTTCCTGTTTAGCTGAAGTAAGCATCTCTGTCTTACAGAAATACTGAGTACGTCCCCTGCTTTGTGTTTTTTGGCACACAGCACAGAGTCTTATCTCCAATCTTCACATACGGAGAAAGAATTTTGCAGTTGTGCTAATAATCAAATTAGAAAAGAAGTTTGTGAGATTCAAAAGGGTTTTTTTCTTGTTTGGATTAGTTTTGGTTGCTTGGGCTTTTTTATTGTTTTTTTGTTGTTTTTAGAACAAAGGGAACCAAATCCATAATATTTACATACAAGTGTGTTTCATTAAAACATAATCACTTAGCAGTCCAAAGGTGAGTTTTATAAATGCTATATATTGTAAAAGATTGGCTCATCTAAGTGCCTATAGAACTTCTTGTGCAGACAAGGTGGGGTAAAAGAGGATACATGAAAGCATCCAGCCCTCTTTGCAGGGGAGGATTGAATCAAAAATGAAGGTGTGGTTTCTGTAGTCAGGAGTAAGTAACTTGGTCCAACTGTTTAAAATAATAGATTATTAGAATTAAATTATTAGAATTAAAATATGTGGCACCCATTTATTTCTTGCTAATTGATTTCTATATTTTTCAGGGTTCACTGCCAGTTAATGAAACTGTTTGCAAGGGGAATTGAGTAAAACTGTAAAGATGAGGTTGCTTACAGCCGGAGCAGCGTTGAACAGTTACTATAGACATTGTTCCTCCAATGGGAGAAGAAAAAATAGAAGCTCAAGGAAATTGAGTAAATATGCATTTTAGTCAAATTGACAAGTATTTTAAACTTTTAGATTTTTTTTTATGGCTTCAGTATAATTTTAGACATCTTACTGCATTGCATAATTTTTTAAAAAAAAATCGTAATCATCAAAATATATCTTGTAGCAATGTAATCTCTTATGTTAGAAAAGAGAGGATTGGCCTATTTCTGTGTATTCATGATGACTGATAAATTCTCTGTGCTTTTCTAGAGAGCTAATTTTGTAGTTGTGTTGCAATAATATCTAAATGTTATGAAACATTGGACTTCCCACTGACACCAAGACAAGACATTTTCAGTGTCTGAGATGTTTTCTGCTGGGAGTGTATGTAGTTGCATGTGGCTTAAATGCTGGACAACGGTGTTGTCATTTGCTTCTTTTTTTTAAATTAAAATCTTTCATTTTGTAACTCTGACAATACTTTGCAACTTATCAATGCAATTCAAACACACATTCCTGGCTTTAAGTAATAATAGTAATAGCGTACAAATATTTGAAAAAGAAAAGCACAACTATATACAGTCACACCTCATCCTATATATTCTGTCTTTGAAGGCTTCCTTGCATCATGCTTTTTGGGATTATAAAAGGTTTTATGACTGTTTGGATGATACCAAAAACCACACAGTGCAACTGAAAAGTCATGCAAGCAAATTGCAGGAATACTTGCATAATATCAGGAAGGCACAGGCAAAGGAAAATATAAATAAGTTCTCAAACACCAGCAAGTTTTAATTTTTTAAAAATATCTAATATTAACATATTAAAAGCTTCCCTTTTCAGTACACAATTCTTTGGACATTTTACTCTATATGTTAAAATGTCTTTGCAAAATTAGATGTTGAAGTGTTTAGAAATATGATTTGATGATTGAAAGTCCTTAAAATAATTTAATTAAATATGAACCAATTTTTTTTGTGAAGCCCAGGGAAGAAACTGGCATCTGACAAATCATGAATTCACTGTGCTGATTCATTTTCATAACAAAAAACATTAGACTGTCGTATAAAGCTATGGAGAGATTATTTAAGTTGTACATAGTTTTGTGTATTGTGGCACATACATGTTTTGCGTCCAGGATTGGGGCTAAATTTTGCTTCTCTTGTACACACTTATTCCTGTTTGAGGACAGAAATTAGCCCCATTTCTCTTTTTTTTTTAAGTGTTCCTTTAAGTTTAAAGTTCTCTTTAAAATTGACTTCATCTGAGGTTTTTTTTGCGTCCAAATAGCTGATGATTCTGTATTCATATATATTTATGGGTACTTCTGTCACCCAGCCTGTGTTGGTTTCATGTCTCTCGTATATCTGGTCAATGTAAGCCATGGTGATTGGTCATTTCATTACTGAAGCACTTGAATATTGTTATAAAGGGCAGGTTATTTTTTTCTATTGAAGTTATTTACATTCCAGTTTTGTGTATTATCAAAATTATTTGCTATATCTTTGCTACAAGGTATTATTCATATTGCTCTATATGACAAAAAGCACTTGCAAATTGTATTTGCCTCAAGTACAATCATATGAAGCTTAGGGTCTTTATTTTGTTATATAGTATTTCAGGAAAATACTTGAATACTTTTCCAAGACTACTGCTCTTTGCTTTCCTTATTCATACAATGAGTTGAAATGTTGATTCATCCAATGTTTTTCTGACACTTGTAATACAGGTGTTACATATACTGTATTTTTAAAGCCATGTTTAATAAGTGAAATAGTACTTTTGAACTAACATCCCATTGAAAATGAAATTATGCAGTTCTACAAATGTGAATGTTTTTTAAAGTGTCATTTGTTAAAAAATGTCTATGGTTATTGTGGTTAATCCATGAATATTGTGAGAGTAGCCAGACTTCCAAGTTACAGTAATTCTTGTGCAGGAGGTAATGGTGCATGCTCAGCTTACACACAGCGAGGGAGAGTGAGGCATTGCAGCTATCCAGAGCACATTCTCATCAATGGGAACTGGAATAAATACTAACCAGCTCTTTCCGTTAGTTTATAGCAAGTAATGAGACCTCTACTTGAAAAATGGAAACTTAATCTCATAGTGAATGTATATTGAAATGCTTCGAATATTTGAGTATCTGCAACTGAGTGCTTGGTGTTTCCAAGGAAAACCACAGTGAAGGTCTCCTTTCTGAGAAAAAGCCACCAGAAAAGGACGAAAGAACATTGTATAGTATGGTAAAGAAGTGCAAAGGAAATAATAAAGATATTGCAACATAATAAAATTAAAAGGTCTTAGGTAATAGAAAAGCTGCATAGTTGCATTTGAATAATTCTATTTGTAGCATATTAAACTAGTAAAGCACCATATGTGAGTTGTATGACATGTCCAGTTTATTTTTAAGAGAGCTGTGTAAGTAATGTCTGCTTACATTTTAATTCTAGGGATTTTTTTTCTCCGAATGTAATCTTAGTATGGAAATTATGTATAGGAAAACAAACTTTGATTTTTCTTTTTTTCCCAATCTTGCTGGCTTCAAGATTAGAAAATTTGTTCTGTCTTATGATGCTAGGGCATTTCATTAAAAAAATAAAACTGCATTGTACAACAGTACTTTTGTTTTCTTCTTTTCACAACTTGATTTGAAAAAAAATCTCACTTTGACAGAAATCCGGCAGTAGTGTGCTTAGTGTAACCACTGTGGGCAGATCAAACCAGGTGAAGCAATTAATAACCTTCCAGTTACCTTCAACTTCCAGTTGGGGTTGACAACAGCTTTGTAGGAAGTGTGAGTGTGAACAAACGCTGAGAGTGAAGGAAAGCAACTACTGAAGCTGGACTTAGGCTAATACTAAGCAACTCTACCAGAGTAAACTAAATATGAAACTTACTATAATGCAGGTACTTGGAGTTGTTATTATTATGGAAGTGAAAAGAAACTGCTGTTCTAAGAAGCATGAAATATGTATTATACTATAAATAGTATAAATAGATGGGAGAATCTAGAATTGTGTTGCAATAATTACTAAGATGAAGTATGTATTCTAATAAGTAAAATGTGTTCATTGTAGATAAACAATGGGCACAGAAGGAGAACGTGGTTTTCAGCCCTGTAGACCCTTTTGCTTTTGAAGTGTATTGGTTTTGTGCAGCAAGGTTTTGGTAGCTAGGGGACTGCAAGGGTGACTTCTGGCATAAGATAGCAGAGGGTGCCCCCATGTCAGACAGTGATTTCCCCAGCCAGTTCCAATACAGACCTGCCACTGGCCAAAGCTGAGCTCATGGGATGGCATTGCTAAGCACTTCTGTCATAAGTAAGAAAGGGTAAAAAATGCTGCTCAATAGCTGTGAAAGGAGCGAGTGGAAAATAAACATCCCACAGATAGTTAAGGTCAGTGAAGGAGTGGGAGGAGGTGCTCCAGGCACCAGGTGAGATTGCCCTGCGGCCCATGGAGGACCTCACACTGGAGCATTTGGATGTGCCCCGAGGAAAGCTGTAACCCATGGAGAGCCCATGCTGGAGCAAGTTTCCTGGAGAGGAGCACATACATGAGCGGGATTTTTGGCAGGAACTGTGGCCCATGGGGGACCCTTTCCTCCTCAGGAAGGAGGAAGCAGTAGGAGAGAGGAAGTGTTGAACTCCCTAGAACCCCCATTTCTCAATCCCCCTGCACTGCTCAAGGCAGGGGGGATGAGGTAGAAAAGTCAGAAGTGGAGCTGAGCATAGGAATGAGGCAGAGAGGGAGGAGAGGAGGTGGTGAGTTTAGGTTTCTGTTTATTTCTGTCTTCCTCTGGTATTAATTGGCAATAATCAAATTAATTTTCCCCAAGTTGACTTTGTTTTGCCCCTGACTGTAATTGCTGAGGGGCCTCCCTGTCCTTAGCTTGACCATGAGCTTTACATAATTCTGTACCTCGTCCTGAGGAGGATGGTCTAGAATCAGAAATTTCTCCAAACATGTATCTTGCAATACAAGTATTAGAATAATAGAATCTTAGAACCATTTAGGTTGGCAAAGACCTTTAATATCATAAACCAGCACTGCCAAGTCCACCACTAAACCATGTCCCAAGGGCCACATCTACACATCTTTTAAATACCTCCAGGGATGGTGTCTCAGCCACTTCCCTGGGCAGCCTGTTCCAATGCTTGATAATCCTTTCCATGAAGAAGTTTTTCCTAATATTGAATCTAAACCTCTCCTTCATAGGGACTTGGATTGGAAGGGACTTGAGTCTGAAGCTTATATTGGCCTCAACTTGAGGCCATTTCCTCTCTTCCCTCCTCTTGTTCTATTGATTTTATATGGAAAAGGAGACCAACCCCCACCTGGCTACAAGCTCTTTTCAGGTAGTTGTAGACTGTAATAAGGTCTCCCCTGAGCCTCCTTTTCTCCAGAATAAACACCCCCAGCTCCCTCAGCAGCTCCTTACCAGACTTGTGCTCCAGACTCGTCCCCAGCTCCATTGTCCTTCTCTGGACATGCTCCAGCACCTCTTCTAATGAGGGGCCCTGAACTGAACACAGAATTCATTTCCCTAGAACTCCTGCCTTAATCCCTATGAAGTAAATGAGTAACAGGAAGTCACCATTTTTATTCTCATTAGTGACATTGCTCTTATTTCAACTTTTCAACAGGAGAGTTAAGTAATTTAATAGATTCTAACTGGTGTTTAAGTAGTAGTAAATGAGGTCTGTCTATAATGAAGCAACAGTCTTCCCAGACTGCTGTCTCACCCACTTTCATGTACATGATGTACATCTTGCAAAGGCTTATGCATGTTCTTAATTAATGCATGACTAGTCCAATTAATTAGAAGGGGATGGGGCATTCATTCTTCAGTCATGCCTTTCAAATACTCTGCAATGAGAGGATTAACATTTTTTTTATTCAATTTCCTACTGCTTAGAAATTTTTCTTAATATGTACCTACCAAAACTGCCAATGAGGCTGTCTTCAAAAAATGTTGGCTCCTTTGAGACTTGCATGCCTGAAAGGGTGATTTGCTCTTGCTGGTAGCTAAGGTGCAAATTTCTGGTTTATTTCATAGAAATCCTCCAACAATAAGTAGAATTAATAGGTTTTTAATATTTTATTTTCAGTATTTCAATAGTGTAGGACAGGAAAAATATAGAGAGGAAAAATAATTATTCATAAAGGAAAAATATTGAAAGAATAACAAGTTATGAAAACTAAAAAATCCATGAAGACCAGATTCTGGAAAGGATGAAAGAGAACTGAAAAACAAATATTAAAAAGAAGAAAAATAAATTAAGAAATAAGAAAACAAAATACAGAATTTTTTTTTTCCCATTTATTTTGCTAGAAAGCTTTGCCTGGTGTCATGGTTTGACGCTGGTTAGGCGCCGATCCCCATGAAATCCATTTATTTTCTTAAGGGGAAATAAGGATTATTGAGGGAAAGAGAAAAACTCCGAGGCAAAACAGGTATGTGTACTGTAACTGCACAGTAAAGCTAGCACTAAAGGTTTGAGTAGATTGCTAGAAGTTTGATTATTTACAGCTGGTAGAGAGAATAAAAGCTTCATCACTGTTATGAAGACATATTTCTAAAAAAATGCTGGGTCACCTGCTGTATTTCCACTCACAAACTTTACCATAACAGCAGCATTGCTAGAAGAGCTTTTAAAGGAGAATTGTAAAAGCAGCTTCATGGTTTCCTGTAGCAATGTGCAACATTCTGAAATGACTGTTCAATTTAATCTGCCAAATATTATTTTTCTTATTAATATTTAGCAACTGTCTTTTAGGAAAGAGGAGATTGGACAACAAGAAGAAATGCTAGGTTAGTGTTTCAATGCTGCTGAGGTCAAGGTGGTGGGATAGCAATTCACCCCAGCTAAGGGTCTGTCCCACAGACCTCCTAACATCAGGGGAAGTCCCCACAGAAAATGCTTCTCTACAGAAATACCTGTGCAGTTCCTAGCGTGTGTTTGTGCAATCTGTTCTTCAGAGTTTTCAGTGACGGATATTCAGCAAAGCAGATTAGCCATCAAAACAGATTTCTTAAAGATTTTTAGTTAGAAACCCTTGGTTAGTCACATAGCTGAATCTCCCTTGCTCTGTTTACACGTGGGCTAGGAGAGCAGCTTGTTGCCTTTGGGGAAGTCACTCCCTGGGCTATCTGTTCCCTCTCAGTCTCCTGTTCTTTCTTCCAGTTATACAATTCAGGCAGAGAAGGAAAAACCACACAACATTCAAGTACCCACTGATAAGAAAAACTGCTTGAAGCTGATTTTTGTTTACCACCAAAGAAGGGGCTCTTTAGAAAAGAGCTGGTACTGACAGGGTTGCTCTAGAATGAGTAGCTGCATAAAGTCTTCAATCAAGTCAGATACTGATTAGTACATAGATACCATGTTTTCACAGAATGCTGTCTAAAGCTCTGATGGTTGCATTTAAGGTAGATATTTCCCCTCAGCAATACATATCAGATACAAACAACTGCTCTGAGGATTACTCTGCTGGTAGATGCTGCCCTACCCCTAGACCAAAGAATAACCCAATAAGCAGCTCTCAGATGGTTGGAGCCTCCCATTTCCACTGTGTCTCACTGTGTTTGGATTTTCTATGGAAAACAGGCAAAACTTGAACACCTGGGTGTTGCTGTGGTTGTAATTTTCTAGTAAATACTTTCAGAAAATCCTCAACACATTGGTAGTAGGGTTGGGAAAGAGTAAACATAGGCATATTCTTTCACCAGAACAGCAGATAGTACTATTTGTTCTCCTCCATGTTTAGGCAAAGCTTTGAGCCAACAGAAGAATTTGTATTTTTTGCTGCATAGAAGAGTTTACAGACTCAGTGAAGGAAGGTGAGGTGGGGAAGAAGCACAAGGTTGCTGCTTCCTGTGCTCAGGAAGTCCATTCTGAAACTTTCCTGGGGGGAACACCAGGCAGTAATGGATGGACCAGTGCAGAAGAGGGGTGCAGTGAGCAGGAATATCCAAAGATCAGTGGCTGTGCAGATGCAGCAGTCCAAACTCACTCATCCAGTAAATAAAGCATTGCACCCTACCTCTGTCAATTGCTCAGGTTTGGAACTGAAGGCCATTGCTGTCTGCCCTGCCTTCATTTGTTGGAGGAAGTTTCACTGGTTTGGGATAAATCTGTCCTGTACCACTGCTATGAGAAAGCACAATAAGAATTTATTAGCAAAGGTGACTGTGTTCATGTTTTCACTGGAGCTAAAGCAGAGGAAAAAAGGAGGCCATGAAAGGATTTTTGATTCACACTGCCCTTACTGAAATAACCCAACACAATGCACCTCACACTGCGCATGCAAAGGGAGTGGGAGGCTATGGCTGCTTGCATTGGTTTCTACCAGAGCTTCTGATTTCTACCTTCCAACAAAGCTACTGAGATCTGATGACAGATCAGATACTGTTTTCCACTTGGCATGAGCAGTGTTTAAGGAAGTGAGTGTTATTCTCTTTTAAAAGCACAAATAGCTGTATCTGAATTCCCTTCAGTTCCATACAGTATACATCCTGTATACATCCTGCAGTAGTGACAGCCAGAGCTTCCTGCAGTGAGGAAAATGCCTTCCTGTGCTCTAAATGTAAGGCATCTGTGAAAGGAACTATGGTTACTGTGGTTTTAGTGTTTCTCCTGAAGCCACTCTGGTGGGAATGCAACTCTGCTGTCTTTAGAAAGATTGCGCATCTCACACTGAGCCACAATGACTCCTGCTGTGCCCTTTCTACTGACATCAACTGATGCCTTAGACAGTACCAACAGTCTGTGCACCACGTGAGGGTGTAATCAGCAGACATCCATCAGAAAAAGAGGTGGCTGTTGTCTTTGAGCTGGGCCCTCAGACGTTTTAGCAGAAGAGTGTGTATTGTTGATGACTATGCAGTTGTTGTCTCTCATACACGCTGAAATGTGCCCTGGGAAACCCAGGTCTCTTCCAGGAGGAACAGGTGGGTATCTCCATGGCTGGACAGCCAGTATGGGTGAGCAGGGTGACCTGTGGCCCTCAGGAGCACCGATGTGGAGCATGCCTGTCAAAGGACCTCAGGTTAGGATGTGCATGGCATTGATGGCTCTGACACAAGCCACGCTCTGCCCCTAGAATGCAGACAGTGGGAGAAACAACCAACAGGGAGCCGACAAAACAGCTTGTGCAAAGTAGAGGAGAGGGCAGAGATGGTGTTAACAACGTCTGTAATGGACTTGGTGACTGTGGACTGCTGTGCAACCGAGTTGCAGGAGCTGAGCACAGCCAGCTCACTGAAAGCAATGAGGCCTGGAAACAAGTGCACTGGCAAGTCAGGTCTTGATTTAAAAATAAAGCACTTGTAGGTAGTTATGTTGTACTAGGAAGGTTGAAAGGTCCTGATGCAAGTCCCAGATCACTAAGACAGTAAGCCTGATCTCATGAGTGGCAGCCTCCAGCAAGTTACTCATGCTCTGTTGTTCAAATAATGGCTTGGGCAGTGTGGCTTCTGAAATGCTCTGGAGTACAGCACAGTGGCTTTTCTATCTACCCAGGAGCTCTCTCCAAGCTCCTGTTTGCTCATTTGCCTTTATCTCCTTGCAGCCAACTAGGCCTTGAGGAGAAGCCATATGAGGAACGGCTGAGGGCACTGGGTCTGTTCAGCCTGGAGGAGACTGAGGGGAGACCTCACTGCAGTTACAACTTCGTGAGGGGAAGAGGAGGGGCAGGCACTGATTTCTTCTCTGTGATGACCAAGGGAATGACCTGAAATTGTGCCAGGGGAGGTTTAGTTTGGATATTAGAAAGAGGTTTTCACCCAGAGGGTGGTTGGGCACTGGAAGAGCTCCCCAGGGAAATGGTCACAGCACCAGCCTGACAGAGCTCAAAAAGTGTTTGGACAATGCTCTCAGGCAAAAGATGTGACTCTTGGGGTGTCCTGTGCAAGGGCCAGGAGATGGACTCAATGATCATTCTGAGTCCATTCCAACCCAGCATATTCTGTTATTCTGTGAATACCAGCCTGTTAAAACCTCCTAATAAGCAGGAAGAATACTGACATGGGAAGGTTGCTGCATCATGACCTTTTATGCAGGGCAGCAGGGCCAATGTGGTGGACAAGAATTCAGGTGGAAGAACACAGCCTTGTCATTTTTTGTGTGACATGCCAGGGTTTGTGTCACATGCCAAGTGACATGGATGTGTCATCAACAAGACTGGTGCAGTGAAGCATCCATTGTGAGCAACTGAAGAGCAGCCCTGCTGCTGCTCCTGTGGTACTGCCTATTTTTGACTGTGAATATTTGGGAGCAATTTGACATGTTGAAATAATTGTGACAAAGGTGTATTTATTTTCAAGGCCTCTTCATGCAGGTCCACTGGAAGACATGCTTGCATTCTTGGATGTAGTCCGAGACTTGTAAATAACATCAAATATTTTGCTGTAACCTCATTTTTCTCTGTTCAAGAACCTGTCAAGATCTTGTTTTTCCATCTTGGCTGACACTGTCGACACAGTGGTGTCAGCACAGAGAAGGCTTGCTAGCCTGAGCAATGCTAAACATCTGTGAAGAGCACAGTGCTCAGATGTCACTGGCTAGCCTGCCTTGGTAGAGACGCGTCAGAGGAAAAAGGTTCAGCATCTGCTGAGTCTAAAGGATAACCCTTGCAAACAACACATCTACAGAAAATTGCACACACACAAGTTTTGCCTTTGGGTAGAAGCAGACTGTTTTGCATACAAATATGAGTGGATAGAGACAGCACAGAGAACTCTGCCTATTGCTCTCCCATGTGCACTGATTGAATCTCTGAACCTGCAGTCTACATTTACCATATTGGAAATATTGCTACTAGCTTTCAATAAGGGAAGAAATATAGCCTTGTTTTGCTTTTGGAGTCTTTGTATTACAAATCAATGCCTATAATCCAGGAAAAGAGAAGATTATTTTTCAGTAAAACATCAAACAATGCCATTACATGCAGTTATATACATCACTTGTTTTTCCACACCCTAAGATGCAGTGGAGAGTTCTAAAGTTTAAATAATTTTATGATAATAAGCCCTCTGGTACACTGTTTAAGAATTCTGCATGTTAACGTAAATAGTTTTTAATCTACCTTACTGCAGTGACTGCTATTCAGTGTTTTAAGTCTGACCTGATCCTGCAGCTCCCTCTACTGAAAATTAGTTCTCTCGAAAATAACTCCACATTTCAAAATACAGCAGTCATTTTTAAGGTAGTCTGGCAACTCAATTTCCTATGGCTCCCTACAGATGAGATTTGCAGTAACGTATTTCATTTCAAATTACATGTCACTTCACACCAGTGATTTCTGCTTTTAATTTTCTTTACAGGATTCAATGTGATCAAACAATGATAGTTGCTTTTTGTCTCAAGAAACTGAACAATTTCAACAACATCTTCCTTAAAAATACACAGAAACATAGGTCAAGCAGGGGAACAGTACAATCATAAATTTTAGCATCTGGGACCCTTGTTCATGTACCAAATTCCTCAACTCAGCTGAATTTACCTGTGTTGCAAGTGTCTTAAGCACACTATTAAAGATGGCTTAAAGACTTGTTTCCACCAGGTCTCAGGTAGTTCTAGTTCTTACTTTGTTCTGCCCTAAGCAAGCGTGGACAAATGTCATAAATAGAGAAAATCAGCTGCCGTACTTGTTAGGCAGAGAGCCTGCAAGGACAGGCAGGATGATCTGTCATTTTCAGTCAGTGCCACATGGTGTATGGGAGGTGGGGGCAAACCTCACTGGATCTAGTGTGGTTTTTTATTCCCTGCCAGTTCCTGGCTCTCTGACTCGTCCCTGTTTGCTCCTTTTATGGCCATAGCAGCATTTCTGAGCACTCCTACTCTCCCCCAGGTTTTCTTCTTTCTCATTGCTGTCCTGACTTTCCACAAACCCCGTTACTTTGTTTTGCTGGTCCTTTCTGGAGTTCAAGGACGGTACCTGTAGTACTGGCCTGATAATACTGCTCTCTGTTCTGCTGGTCTCCTTTTCTCCACCTTTGCACTCCCGCAGTCTGGCTGACTGCTGCTCCAGCACAGAGGCTATCAAGTTCTTCTCTATGTTGTTTCTCTTCTAGAACTTTTCTGTTTGATTTTGTGATGCTGACATATATCTGAAACAAGGGATTCACTTACTTGTACATCTCTGAGAAGAGATGTTTGACATCTGGGCATGTCTTTGGGCACCCAAGGGTTTTTTCCTTATGGTGTACCAAGCCATACTGATCAGCTTTGGATTTGTGCCTTTGTGAGTGTTTTTCTGTCTGAGTGTTTGAAAATTCTCCAAAACTCCTTTTATCAAAGGGAAATATTGATGTATAATAAATTAATGACAAGAACAATAGGAAATTATTATTTGTTAAGTATAGTTCAATTGCAAATAAGTGCATGGTCCCCAAGGGACCATTTAGAAAACAAGTATCACTGATAAGAGGCTATGTAATGTCACCATTGAGGTAAGGCACTGTCATGTTCGTATTTTTTTTGTCTAAAAGACTAGGTAAAAGAAGCACATTGCTGTGAACTGTGAGGCTTTCTTATTTATTTCTACATTAAAAGGTATCTCCAAGGAAACAGAACTACTCTGAGGCACTGCTAAGATGTTTGTTCCTTCTCTTAACCTTCCAACAGCCATCTTTATCGAAAGCCTTTAAAAAATAATGATTTCTTTAGCATGTACAAGTATGAACAATATGAATGTCAATACTTATGCTCTACATATTTACTTCTCTATAGCAGAGAAATGATTTATGTGTAAGAACAATTTTGCAGAAAACAGGGTGGAGTGATTTCAGGGCAAATGTTCCTTGCCCTGGCTTGTTTACAATGGGATCCATAATCCACACAACACCCGACTGAAGTGCATCCTAATGCTTGTAACTGGCTTTCATCAGAAGCCATAAGCCAGAAAACTACTGTCCCTACGGCCAAAAGGGCTGTGCAGTCTGTGTTTCTGTGGGCATCTTTTAATTTAGGAGAATTAATATCCCTGGGGCCTGGAGTAGAAAATGATAACAGAGAACACAAATCTACTGAAAATGTTGCAGGAGAAGAGCCAATCCCTGTGGGGTAGCAGTGGAGGAGTAATACAGAGTAGAGAAAACTACAAGCCAGACCTCTGCAAGTTGATATGTCCCAGGCCAGGTTACTGGCTGAGCCCAAGTCTCAGCCACTGGCATGCTGATTACGAAATCCAAACTGACTGCGCTTTGGAGCCTTTGGCATGTGACCATTCCTCTTCAACAGCCTTATATAAATGTTTTGAAATTCAGCTGTTCCTCAACAGAGCCTTTGGCAGTCAGTACCTTGCTGAATGCCAGAGGGTTTCCTCCTCTTCTGAAGGGCAAAGAGACAAGACATGAATGGCTGGTCAGCTATGTCCTCAGTGATGGAAATCATTTCCTTTGACCTTTAATAGAGCCACATCAGTTTACCATAGATGAAAATCTGCTGCTCTGCCTAGCTGATATATATGTTAAATCTAAGCACTTATCACGAAGTATTGCACTGAAAATCTGAACAGACTTTGTACCCAAGGTGCGACCTCTGAAATTGTGCTCTGTCAGCTCTAGAAAGGAAGTAACTTTTTATTCTAATTCAGTATACTCTGAATAGGAGGAACTAGACTAATAGGAGTGTTAAGTTAATTTCCAGCTGAGTTTTGAGTCAGGCAAATTTGCATTTTCTGTTGAATACACAAGGCCATCTAAACAGAGGAGAGGGGAAGACAGTCTATTGACATTATGTAAAGGGAGCATATCAGTTTAAAGGGTTCTGTTTGCCTAGAAGAGTGTGAAGGAGACTATTTAATTACCTGTCTAGGGTTGACAAAGATAAACACCCTGTTATTATTCTATGTATTTGCTTGTAACTCAATTAAGGATGTGTACTTAATTGTATCACCAATATAAAGGAATAAGTGTTAAGGTGTTTGAAAGCTAGAGGAAATGAGATGTCCCTCAAGAAACACGAAAGGTCAGAGAGTAGAGAAAGCAAGGAAGCATAAAATTATGGCATTGGTATTCAACTAAGATCAGAAGTGAAGGGCTGTGTTATCTGAATTCCCAATTGTAAGGTTGAATTGAGGAGTTAACAGAAAAAGCAGAGCAACACAGCACAGCAGGATGAACTAAATCAAACACGTCTAGCTATTCTGACAGTGGTAAAGAAGAGCTTATGTTCTCAAGTTATTTCAGTAACATTGAATCATCCCTGACATATCTACAGTATTTGCTGTCTTCTGTGTCCAGCACTCTTGAATAATAACATTTAATGCATGGTACTAAGTGATCAGCTAGTTTCAGTTTTCTGTTTCCCCATATTAATTTTCCCACTAAAAATACAGAAACAACCAAGGAGATGGGTTTAGGGTTTTTTTTCAAATTTAAGATTAATACACAGGGCTGTCTGATCATTTTCCTACCTGTCCCTTCTAATGTGCTTACTCTTTAGCACGGCCTATGATTGCATATATCATATAAGCCAAACTGGTTTAGCCCCGCCTTCACCTGATGCACATTAGCCTTAACATTTTGCATTTCAAACACAGAGGAACAAGATGTATTTCCCCACAGAGGTGCAGTCTTTGGAATCCTGCCCCTCAGAAACGCTGTTCCTGCCAGGATCAGCACAGTGGTGTGGTCCCAGCCCACTATCACCAAGGTGATAAAATACCACAGCAAAGCACAGCCGCGGGTTGGCCCTGCTGTGTGCCCCCACAGCAGGACAGGCAGTGCCAGACCATGACCCATAATTGCACCCCAAGCTGTTGTTTTACGAGCAGGCTCAGGAGAGTAAATAATTAGGTGACTTCTTAGTGTTTCTGACACTCTGTGGAATCAGGTGTTCTCATTGGTGCAGTCCTGAGGAGGGACATCCCTTGGCCTTGTTGGGTGGGAGATGGCTCTTCTGGGATGCTCCAACAGCAGAGAACTGTGGGAAACAATTTTCCCTTCTTCTCTCCTGTCAGTATAATGTCTCCATCTAATCTTCCTTTTGACACACCTGACAATATAAACATGTCCTTTGCAACCCCAGGAGGCTTTCTCAGCTGCAATTTATCATTGAAATTGTTTGATTAAATTAATTTTGCTCTTTATAATTTTTATTCTTAAATTACCTCAGCACTTTCACAGGAAAATGTGGTTTTTTTAAATCAATCTGACAGCTGATTTTTTTGAGGTTTTTTACAGCATCTGACACAGCTGACACCACTGTTTTTATCATAAATATCTGCCACATTAGTTTAAAACTGTGATTAAAGCTGCTCCACATGCTGCTGGCAAGGCAGCTGGACCTGCACGAATTACAATAATAACCACAGAAGCTCCTTCCTGAGAAGAGTGCTGTTTCTGTTGTCGTGTCAGACAAGTGCTGCCTTTTAAGAATGATTGCTCTGCTCTAAATGACATTTTTGGCTTTCTCTTAGAAAAGTAAGTTATTTATTTTCCTGTGATTTTAACTAAAGAACACTATCATCCCTAGAGAACAATTTTGTTTTTCAGCACTGGAGCAATTACTTTCAGCTGTATCAAGTGCCTGAAGTATAAAAGTCTGTGGTTTCATGGGTTTCAAAAATGCCTGCTCTTAAGGACTCCTAAGGTGCATTCACCATGGCCCTTACCAGACCCACAATTTCAGAAGATAGCTGCTTATCACGTGGCCAGTGCTCCCCTCCCATTTGCCATTTGTGAGAAAGTACATACGTAACTGGGAGGTGGTTATAGTCAGAGCACACTTATGATGCCATCATTAAGACAGCAGAACTCTGCCTGGAAAAACTGTTCTCATACAAGACAATAACCACAGAGTCACAGAGGCTGCAGGGACCTTGAAGGACCATCTGGGCCAACCTTTTGTGGGAGAAGGAGTGTAGATGACATTACCTGGCATCCTAACCAACTGCATCTTGAAAACCTCTGGCAACAGGGACTTTACCACATTTTTGGGGAGGTTATTCCACTGAATGACTGTTCCCACTGTAAAATATCTCTTTCTTATGTTGAGATAAAAACCTCTCCTGGTGCAACTTGTTGCTCTTGTCTACTCCATGAGCTGCCTTGTGAAGAGAAGGGGATGTCCACCCTTTTTGTAGCCACACTTTAAGTGCTGGAATACTTGATGAGGTCCACACTGAGCCTTCTCTTCCCTGTGGATTAAAAATATAGCTCCTTCAGTCATCCCTCAAAGGGCAGCTTCTCCATCTCTTTGGTCATCTTCATAGCCTTCCTTGGAACCATCTTCCTGCATCTTTCTTGAATTATCGGGACAGAAGTGAACATGATACTCCAGGAATGGCTGACAAGTGCTGGGGGCATTCACAGACATGACAGGAAGGCATCACATGGGGAAATGACAAACTCAGAAGGAACTAGAGAGCTTCTTCCTTGTACAGGGGCGAGACACCAGTGACTGCCAGCAGCCTGATGCTCTGAGAGACACCACATTCCAGGTCCCCCCTCTGCCAAGTTTCTACCAGACAGCTTCCCTTGCATTTGGGTAGGCTCCACCTACCACAATGCTGGCAGAACTCTGGCATGTCTTGGAGCGTCCCTGCATGTTCTGAGCAGAGAGTGAAGGCACCAGCTCCCCTCCCAGCAGCTGGCACGGAGGACAAGCTGTGGTGCTGCCTTGCCCAGAGCAAGAAGGTAAGCAACATTCGTGACCAATTTGTGTGTGGCCATGGCCACTACCTAGGTAGCACATATATTTTTAAATGAGGCTAGTTCCTCATGCTGGAGCAAGGAGAGCAGGACCACACAGCTGAAGGCTAGATGAAACAGCATCTTGTCAATGGCAGAGAGTACACCTGTGCTGATAGTTGATTACTGACATGAATCAGGATCATATTGATGAACAATCTACTGTGGGAAAGTCTTAAAAGAGCACTGCATAAGAGCAAAACATACATAAATACAGATCAATCTATAATTCAGGATTACCAGAGGCATTTCAACATTCAATTCTTACCACATTGAATAATTAATATATTCTTTGTGCTAGAAGTAAATAATATACATGCAACATGGCATCCACGAAATGGTATTAAATGCATAAGACCGTGCTATTGCCATCTACTCATGCCAATATCTTGGAAAAAAAAAACCAACAACTTCCCCAACCAGAACAGTAAACAATGACAAAAGAAAAAATAATGATACATGTAATAATCTGGGCCACTCCTCAGTTCCTACAGATTTAAGACAAAACACATAGTCACCAGCTATAGTCAACATTTATGGCTTGTATTCTGCTAAAAATCCATTTTTTGCCATGTCATCCCATCCTTTGATGGTATCACACTCCAATATGAGCCTCCCAGTGTCACAGAGCCCACTCAGACCCAGATGAAAGCAATAGCAGTGGGGTTCACAGCTCTTCCCAGAGCAACTACTTTGTTTGAGTCTTGTATTCAGCTAAAATCTCAGTCATCATTGTCTTAGTTTGTTTAGGTTGCTTGGATTAGAAAGTATTGGAGATGAAAATAACAGCAAATATTTTTGGCAAATAAAATAGGATAGATTGGTGTAAATAAGCTGGTTGACTATGCTTCCAGAGATCCATTACACTGGGGAAAGCCCCATGGCTGTGGGGATGGCAGGATGATGGTTTATGGTCTGGTGGGGCTGGCCATGAAGGGGTAGTGACCTGGGCTGGGGAGCAGGAGAGGTTGTACCTGGAGACACACAGAGCAGGAGACAGAAGACAGGTCCTGATTGCAAGCTGCCACACTTGGCCTCGTGCATTTATCACTAGTTCCTGCTCAGAGAACCTAAAGGAGCAGACTGGGGCATTGCAGGAGGCTATTTGGTTGTTAAATCCTCTGACTTTCATCTACAATCCAGTTTTCAGGTCTCATGGACAAGATCTGCATCAAAAGTCTCAGGTCAAGCCGCGCATGTGCATTATGCAGTGCCTTTGCAATGGCCTTTAGACAGGCTGTCAGCAGAATTGCTGTCACCACCTCTCCTGAGATGTCTGTGAAACCTACTGGAACTATTGTGGCCGCTGGCTCTTTTCCGTGCGTGCCCAGGCTGATGACTAGTACTGGTTAGTGCGTGGTCTCCGAGGGATTTTGTGAACGTGACCTGCAAGTACATCAAGAAACTAATTTGTTAGCATACCCTCTAGTATGAGGCCAAAATTAGACCTTGGGTTCCTTCCCCTCCCATTAACCTGAGGCTGGGGGGTGAAAAGGACAGGTGAGCCAGCCCATGGTGCTGTTTCCAGCTCTGGATGCTATGACAGCAATGGCCAGCTACCCTTACTGGTGGGAGTGCACACACACCCCCCAAATTCCTGCTGATGACTCCTGTCCTGTGGCAGTCAGTCACAGCCCACTGTCACTGTCACAGTCTGAGTGACAACTGTGACTGCTTCTCCTTCATCAGCCCCTTCTACATAAACCCTCTCTGTCCTTGGCTCCTCACCTCCTCCAAACTCTCTGTCATGGCTCTCACTTCTTCCTGGGGATGCATGCAGGCAAGACAAGCCAACCATCTCTCGCAGCCTCTGTCCTGGAGGGATCTGCTATCTGCGTGGGTGGCTTGTTTGTGTTTTCTGGAAGGTGAATGCATAGGAACTTCTGCCAAATGGGGAAAAAAGTGTGGTGTGGTCTGTAATGGCAGAACATTTCATGATACTGCATAGTGGGGGAAGGCTTCTGAGTCACGTGTGTGGGTTGGGGTATGAAGCTCCTGAGTGACTCTGATGCATCTGGGGATGCTGCCAAGGAGGATTTCTGCCTCTCTTGGCTCTTCTGTGGTGAGTACCTGTGAGGAGTGGGAATCTAAATAAGGGAAACCTCTTTATTTCCTTCATAGCACCAAATACCCTCTATATTTTTCTCCTTATCTTGTCCCCAACTTATTCCAGGAGACTTAAAGTTCACAGTAGGCACAAGTTCCCATCAAAAAATATGGGAAGCCTGAAAACATGGATAAAGGACAGGATCCCAGTAACCCAGGCTGGGGTGTGCACTGGGGACTGCTCACCTCTCCAGAGACTTGTGCTGGAGTAGCACTTGTGGCTGGGGAAGGCAGCTTGTCAGGCAGCCCCATCCTTTAATCAGGCTTTGCAAGAGATGGATAACTGTGACAGGGCTTTCAGGTGTGTGGCCAGCCCCTGTCCCATCCAAGCTGGGTGCATTCACTGCCCACTGGGCACTTGTGGCACAAGGGAGCAGGACTGTGCATCTGCCTGGGAGAGGCAGGGGCTGAGAGTGCTGGGTGATGGATGGCACATCTTGCAGTCACCTCTCGGGCATGAGGGTGTGAGCTAGCAAATGAGCCTAAATGGGGCTGAGCTGCTCAAAATGAGTGTCTGGACATCTGGGGTGTTATTAGCAATCCAGGGGAATTAGATCTGCTGTCTGGGGCAATTGCATCATTACTCAGTGTAAGTTCATACCCAGAGGGGGAAGTTCACTCTTTGAGAGCCGTAACTAGGGCAGATGAAACTCAGTAGCTGTGCCTATAGATAATTAACAATGCTCTCAATACATTTAGGCCATTTTTCTCTTTGTCTTTTATTCCAGGAGAGACAACCTTTATTATTTTATTAATTTGCTTGTATTACTTAAAAAGTAATTCACGTACAGAGTAGATTGCTTGTGATATTTCTTCACTGCCAGTATGACTTGACAAAATGGCTATGAAAGCTTGCCCATAGCTCAGAGAGCCTGAACAATGGTGCTGCCAGCCCCAGCCGTACCGTAGGAAGATGCCAGCATCCACCTGGCATATACCTCGCCTGGGGACAAAGTCTGCCCTTTGGAGGAACACAGCAGAATTATATTTTCTCAAAAATATTACAGTTATCATGGGCTTTCAGTGATTCTGTGAGTTTCTATAAATCAGGCAAAAAATTCTATTTCCTATACATTCTGCCATGTCTTGAGGGGACCACGCCATTTGAAGGTAAAAGGGTCAGGACTTTACTCCTTAGTTTTGAGTATATTATGTTATTTTAACTCATCAATTTTCATGACTTTTTTTCTATTTTTAAAAAACATTTCATGTGGATATTTTGACCTCACAAATCAGCAGTCAGTATTACTCCCTGAAGTGTCTTGAGAGGGGTGGAGGGCTGCTGTTTTCTGTGATTTTTATGGGAGTTTATTACTTGACTACAGTTCATGTCTGGCTAATGCATACTTTCTCCACAGCCATCACTTTCAAAGCATCTTTTTAATTTGTTCCCCTTCCTTGAAACCTGTGCTCAGAGGTTTCTATTTGTGCTTTCTGTCTCCCACTGACTGTATAGGATTGTTCCCAAAATAAAGTCAAACTCTTCCGTGGACATAAACAGCACTGGTCATACAGGTCATACACTGGTCATACTGGTCAGGTGTCCAGCTGTGGGCTGTTTTGTCAAAAAAACCATAATTTAAATTAACCAAGGAAACACAAAATTGCATCATCTTTTTTTTTTTTTTTAATTTCTAAATTGTTTCAGGTGACAGGAACAAAGCAATTATATAATGACACCCCATTATAATAACAAAGCAACAAATATTTATAATTAATTAAAAGTACCAAAGGAAGGATTAGAATCTAAAACAAGAGCTGAGATGCTGTTTGCAGCATCTGGATGTGGTGCAGTGCTCCTCTCCCAGCATGAGACCCTCAGAGTGTTCTGGGGTGGGGATTGCGAGTGCCCCTCTGTGCTGCACTCCAGGAGGGGGAAATTAAATATGTTTTCAGACACAATTAAAAATAACAAATGTTTATCCTTCTTAATTAGACTGTAGAACACTTATCACCGGCATCCCCCAAAGCTTACTGTTGAAAGCAAATTATTTTGAGAGCATTTTTAATGTAACAATTTTACAACTTGCTGAAATCTTTACCGCTGCTTTAGTAAGGCTGGTGGCTCGAGACTGACCAATAGACCTCAGCCATGGAAGAAGGCTCACATAAAGTTTAAACTAAAAAACTAGCAAAAGCATTTCAAGGAGAGCAGTGGCCTTTAGCTGGCTTCAATCTACACATTCCTTCTTGGGAACTGGGAATATCCCCCACAGTGAGCATATTGTAGAGACTGGTGATGGAAAATCACATTTGTACTGTGATTGAACTGTGACGGTTGCTATATTCTGGTAAATGTAATTTGTATTTGTATTATGTTTTCAGTATATTTTATATCATTCTGCTAAATCAGAAATCCTATATAACATCTTCAAATGGATAACTTTGACATTAAGCCTCACACCCTTCATCCATGACATATCCAAAAGAAGCTGCTTAGGGAGTATTGAACGCCAACATGTCTGTTTAATAATAAGACCATTTTGGTATTATGTTGTTCATAAATTTGCATAGGTTTGAGTTTTGTCAGATAGTTTCTAATCAGAGAAACTTATTTAAGTAAACGCTAGCAGCAACGACAACTGGCAAGTCTAATTACACTTGACAGAGTACAAGACAATCTTTTTTCTTCCTACCAGATGCTTCCACTGCTGTGTGCTCCCTCATCTACTAATTCCTGCCCCCGGTAGAACTTATTAAGACACGCACCTGTCATTTGGTATACCACAAATATCTGGCAAGACATGTAAAGTGTAGCAATGAGCAGAAGTGGCAGTATAAACAGCCTCCCTCTGTCACAGAAGACTAATTCCAGAAGCGAGGAGTGATGTGGGATAGATGCTTGTCACCAAGGCGAGGGGATGGATCTGCAGCAGAGGCAGTCGGGGGTTTGCATCCAGAAGGTATCAGGGTACATGCCTGCCCACACACTGCAGGGCTGATGTGCTCCTGTGATCCCCACACAGTTGTGTCTGTGCCTTCACCACTCGAGTGCTCTCGCAGACTCATGCTTGATTAAGCAGCGGAGGCAGCAGGATGATCTGATGGCTGCTGTGGTATGATACCACAAGGTAAACTGACTTGATGTTTCTGTTCCAGATAAATCACAGCATAACAACCTGTCAGCATGCACAGATATATTCTCCCATTTTTCTTCATCCTTGTATGAATTTTTGTTTAATGTCATGTGAGTTCACCTTCAATGTATAGAATAAACAGACCTAATTTTTGCTGCCAGGCACAAGGAAGGCAGAGCAATAAAGGTGCTCTGTGGGAGAAGGAAACATATTTCAAAGATCCTGGAACAACATTCCTGATGTGGAGCAAGATGATAAGAACAAGAAATGGCCGTACACTGATAAGGAGGCTGGTAGTGAAACTCTGCCAAGTTGAAATGTCACATCATTGGGAAAACGCCCAAGCAATGCCTCACCAGCTGATTGTGAAATATTTTCCACTTGTCCCAGCTGCTATCAACTGCAAATGCTTACTAATGAATTCTGGGAAGCATTGATACATGCAGATCTATAGATCAAATTTGCCCAGTTTTGTGTGAGTTTGTGTGAATACAAATCCACCACGATCTATCTGGGTAAGAGACATCAGCTGGTGCTGATGGAGAGACAAAATTCCCTCACCCTTATTCCTTCTTCCTAATAAACCTACCCCAAACCATACTCAAAATGCAAAAATTTTAATTGGCATTCAGAGCATTATGGGCTGCTGTTGTTCTGCTTTGTCCAAAATGAGAATTTGGGAAGTCTAGTTGAGCTATTTTGTGCCTTCTTATTTATGTGCTGCAGACAAAAATCAGGAGGTTCTTGATTGTTGTAACAATTAACTCAGTCCACGAGCTTGTTACAGAGAAACAACTGACCAGTGAGAAAACAAAATTAAAACAATCTACTTATAAAGTTTAGGAGAAATCTTGTAGTCTAGAAGGCATATTTTTTCCTGTCTTCCCATCTCAAGAGCCAAGAGCTTTCATGATTACTAGTCCAGATATTTTGAGCCAAGAATTAGTTGTAACATTTCAAAAATAGGTTTTATATGCTAGAAAATAATTCATACTATAAGGGTCAGATATTTTGAAGTCTTCTAGAATTGGGAGACTGGGAATTTTTCCCTTCAATTGGCATAAAGGTTTCTATTTCTAGCCACATCCAATAAAGTATATATAGGACATTAAAGCTCTGACATTTCTAGGCAAAGAAAATTTGTCACTGTTGTAGCACTGATTCTTACCTTTCTAATAGCTCACACAGGTGCCATTTTAGGAGAAACTCTGTGTCTGAAATGAAAAAGAGGAAATACTAGCTATATGGAGTTGTTCCTATTTGTTGAAGTAAAAGCTATGTGATCAGGTTTGAGAAGCAGATAAAGTGGTTGAAGGTGTATGAAAAATTCAAACATAAGGTATCTCTCTAAGTCCCCATCTCAAAATGTGCCACTATATATCATCTGCGAGATCTGTGTGTGAGCTCTGTTGATTGAGTACTGAGGGACTGGGAGAGGCAGCAAATACCAAACTCAGCAGAGGCCAATTGTTCTGGCGCAGCTGAGTGGTAGGTCCAGCTTCCCTGTGACTGTGTCCTTCCCCCAGGAAAGGAGCCCATGTCCCCAGGCCTCACTCCATGGTACTGAACTCATGGAGTTCAGAACCACGTTGGGCCAGTGCTTTGCCTGTCCCATCAGCCCACCAGTCTCGGGGAACTCAGCAAAAAACCAGGGTGGACTTCCACAAGACCCACGTTCTTCCTCCAGCCCCTTTGCTGGTTTTTACTAATAGCTTCATCAATCAGGAAGGGTTTGAGTAACCATTAACAGCTGTGCCAAAAGTGTGTCCCTGGGTCAGGGCTGTGTGAGGCTGGATAACACAATCTCTGCCCCAATCACACACAAAAGAACTCAGTTGCTGTATTGATTATTTGTTTACCCTGCTACTACATGCTTCCACTGGGGAGGGGGAGGAAGAAAATGCATGTGGGCTTTCTTACCATTGTCTGATGCTGATTCCCAGTGATAGGTTGAAATGGGAGAAATTATTTTTGAGTGGTAAATACATGCATAGTGCACCTAAGTGTTTAACTTTGGATAATTAGATTACTAAGTTGCTATGATATCAGGAAAGTAAGCATATACAAAGTGAATATATAATATTTAAACAGTAATTTCCCCAGATTTTTTGCACATATAAATACAGCCCAGCCCCAACAGCCTTTTTTTTAACTACATGAATGTACTGCTTTTGATGATAACACACTCCCTAGTTTGTTCTTCCTCTGGTTTACATTTCTATAGCTAATTTTTCAAACGCGTAACAGCACTGTAGTGCTTAGGCAATTATTTCCAACGTCTGGGAATATTTATCAAGTGGAATCAAGTATTGATCATCTGTAGAGAAGATCTCAGCATTCCTTCATATTTTCCAGCTGGCCAGCTGGAGGGGAAGTTCATTTTTATCAGTGAATTGAAAGCTGGGCTTGTGTTCCTGTTTTTAGACAAAATTCGTCAGGCTCTGTGTTTGCAGGTTGATAACAAAACTCAGTCATACTGCCTGCTTTTTCACAACTGCTGCCATTGATTTATTTGTCTGTTCTGTTTCAAATTTGGCACATCATGTTTTTATCATGCTTAGATCAAAAGAGTTAGTGTGAAAGGAGATAACTACTTTACATGACAAAGATTATTTTAGGATTCTAAGACTAAGTACTTAATACATTTTCTGTTCATTTCTTTTTTAGCTGCATGTCAGCTAATTCAGTCAGAACAAATTTCTGTCACCTAAACATCTCTTGCCAGGAGAATCCTGCTACTTTCAGGGATGAATATTTTCTTTCCAACATGATTCACAGGCCCAGCATCACATCAGTACTAATGACCAGGGTTGCCTCTGCTCTTCAGCCTTTGCTGCTGAAGTCCTTATTGCCAAAGGCATTTAAAGAATTGTGAATTCTAAAGAACTGTGACTTGTGCCACTCTAATATAGCAAATGTGTGTTAGTACCTCTGCTTTATAGACGAAAGACACAAAACTGGAGGGAAATAGGAAATTTACCCACTACCTTACTGGATAACCTGTGGGGAAGCCATAAGTCTGTCTCCTGGTCTCCTTACTCTGTGTTTTAACCATAGATCCATCATTACCAGGTGTTTCAAGGATATATTCATACTATTACTACTGCTGTTAATACCACTGTTCCAGCACATGCCCTATTTAACTGATAGAGGAAGGCATTCTATCTCAAATTTTTCTCCTTCTGTATTCTATGTTGCAATGCAAAGGACTTTTTGGGTAAAAAAACTATCTAAGAAGAGGTGCAACAAACACCTTGGGCCTTTCACAAGGACAAACTTGCATTTCTGTAATGTGCATTCTGTGTGATAATTCATCACATATTTTCACTGAGAAACATCCTGTGCAGCAGACTATTTGCAGGAACGGAGCATAAAATGCATTAAAACAGAGAATTCACAGAAAACTGACATTTTTGTACTGATTTCCTCACATTTGTTATTTGTTTTGTGCATATGTAATGCCATGTTAAGAGCTGGGGGAGTTTGTAAGAAGCCTCAACAGGGCAGCTCACAGTGAAAGTGAAGTGTCTCTCAGCCACAGAGTGCGTGGTGAACCAGGTCCTCAGCACCTCTTGGGCATTGCCCCTCGTGGCAGTACAAGGGCTGTGCTGACTCCATTTAGCCTTGGCCAAGGCGCACAGAGTCCCCTTGCAGGCAACTTACCACATTCACTCAACTACCTAATATTTAAGCAACAGAATCATCCTTTTTGACCACTAAATATCTGGCTATGTCTGGAAGGGCAGGGTGTAGCACAGGAGCAGTGGTGAGTGCAAGCAAGGAGGGCAGCCAGATTGGTCACATACAGAGGGACTGCCTAAACCAAAAGCTAGAAATACACTGTGAGCCACTTCTCTCCTCTCCATCCATTACCTTATCACATGATGTGTCCGGTTTGCTTTTAAATCATTTCAGAAATGTGACTTCTAACACTTTCTCCAGGCAAGCTATTTCACAGTCGATTACACATCCTTGTTAAAATCTTGGCTGGATAGTCAACTCAAGTCTCCATTTGCTCACTTTCTTACCTTTATTTGCAATTATACTCCTGAGAAGTGCTCTAAACAGTCTCCTAATGCCTCCTTGTTTGTATCTTTCAAGCACATGTAAATACTTACAGCAGTTTTGGACACCATGCAAGACATGTCAAAATCTTTAGCCGGTAGGTGCTTTCTCTGTGGATCATCCCCTCTAGCCCCTATGTTTGGCATTTTATCCTTCTTAAAGTTCTTTATAATTAGTTATCATCTTCCTAGGAAGGCTGGTGTCCAGGCCTGCATGCAAGCTGTAATTTGTACAACAAAGATTTCATATTCATAATGCTCCTAGGCTGCACATAGTTTTAAATTATGCTCAGTGTCCTACTTTCGCCAGTAATTGTAGCTCTTTTTTCCTAACCTTATACAGAAAGAGAAGTGAGCAGCTTTTCAGTTTAATTAGTTTGCTTTCTGACAGCCTAAATGCGGAATGTTGTAAAGAACTGCAAGGTTAAAAGATTTTCCTGGGGTATATAGAACTGCAAAGAAAAATATGCACATTTTGCTTGTAAAATAGAAGCAATGCTATGAGGGATAATAAAATATTTTCCTCCCTTTGTTTTCTTAAAGCACACAACTGCTTAAGAAACATGTGTTTGTCATCCTCACTCCTAAAATAAACTACACATAAACATATTCCTAGTACCATCCAGATATTTTTCATGACTACATGACAGTCAGATGTCACAGACAAGATGCTCTCCATTGGGACTCGGAACGTTGGGTGTCACTTCATGGTAGGAGCTCTCTCTGCATAACAAAACAAGGAAGGTCTCTATAGAAGCTACTTGTAATGTTTTGGTAGAAAAATTCTTTCTGGAAATCAATAAATGACACTTCATATTGCAAAAAAATATATGTGCATGATTTTATACCAATACCTGATTTCAGTTTCTTAATGGGCCTATGTGAGGAACTGTATGAAAGTTTTGGACATTGTGGTAAAAATGAACACACCAATACCCTATGGACTTCAGTATGGCTTAGAGCAGTCAGGATGAAAATAACCTGGGATGATTCTGTGTAATTATTAATTAGAACTATCATGAATATGTAGAATCTTACTGTTATTAATAATAATAATAACAATTTGGACTAAATTATGGAAAACCTCAAGTTAGGACCTGAGTTCTAAAAAATACAAGATCATTTTCATATACTATCACGGGATCACCTGTACTCTCCAATTTTTCTCAAAAAGGAAGGTGAGCTGTTTTTTCCCTTCAGGTGAGCAACCTTTCTGAAGTGCTCTAAGTACAGCTGATATCATGTCCATCTTCTACCCTCATTCAGTACAATGAGATAAAAAATATGAACAGGCATGTGAGAAAAAAATATATGAAAACCAAAGATGATACCTATTTATGAATAGCATGGTAGAATCCAACTTTTGAAAGACACTGCTTTATTACGTTTTCCTACTGTACTTTCACTTGAGGATCTTTTGACCTCTGACCTTTTCAGTAAAATTTTACTCTCTTCAATACTTATTTCCTGGCATCTGGTTTTCATCTGCTGCTGATTGACACTCCAAAATCTAAAACACTGCCTGCAAACTCCAGCTCAGAGCTGCTGATCTGTGTTAGTAGTCTTCCCTCTTTCACCCAAGCTCTTCTCCATTGGAATGCACACAATCAGGGCACCCAGGAGGGCTGAAGTTTGTTTCAGCAGTCCCTCAGATGAGCCATGTGCTGCACAATGGGAGCTAGATGCAGATCGCATTGTGGTCTGAGCTGAGATAGTGGATGGGGACTGCAATTCCAGGAGATGGTCTGGTTAAAGCACATAAGCCTTTCATCTATGTTTGAATCTTTGTTTTTAGATTACAGTGCACTGGGCTGCTCTGGAAAGCATCTGGACAACAGAGACCCAAGAACCTCTAAGGCAGGAGATAAAGATGAGTTTAAAGAAGAAAAAAAGAATTCCATTTTTTTTTTATTCTCTCAAAGGAATAAGAATAGCTTTTAATTTTTATTTTATTTTACTTTATTTTTTTTTTTTTAAAGGAGAGGGGAAAACTATTGACCTGGGACCATAAGGCAAAGAAGGGATACACAGAGACCATGTCTTCAAGATTTGTTACTAAACAAGCCCAGCGATAACTCTCCCCTTTGCATGACTGTCCCACATGGGTCATACCTGCTTACAAACTGCCAGAACATGAACATGAGAAGAAAAACACCTGAATGGGCCTCTTCTGAATGGGGTTTACCTGGAAGCCTTTTTCTGGGTGATTGAGTACTTTTGAATGCCAAAAGAAGCTTATTAATGAGAATCATCCTCAATATATAGCGACCATAGACAGAAAACTGCAGGCAACTTCAGTGCTGGCAGCAACAGCAGTGCAATGCCACCGTTTTTCCTAAGTGATGTGATGTAAGACTGGATTCTGGCAAGGTCTGGCATCCCTTGATGCTTGGGCTGGCTAATTTGAATGGGATAAAAATTCAACCCTTTCTACAGATCGAAGATACTGAAGTGTTTTTTTATTCATGTCATATTTGAGTGAATCTACTTTGGCAGAATTTCCTCTTCCTTGTGCTTTCTGTAAACTTTCCAATTATTAAATCTGATGCAGGTGTTCAGAGACAGTAATTTCAATACCAGTTTTGTTCTTTATCAGGTTTTATCTCTTACTCCACAGCATCAAACTCAAAAGCCTTCTCAGTGTTCATGAAGCAATCCGATGACTATCTCTCCATCACATTCGCTGTGTCCATCCTTCTCCAGGAGAAAGGTGACTGCAGTGCAGCTTGTGATGCTTCTGCACACACAACCTGTCCTTGCCACTGCTGGGGCTGGCAGTGACAACTGCTGGGCAGGGCCCAGGGAATGGATGTCCCTTACCCACCCGCTGGGAGGAAGAGACCTTCTGTCAGCACCTCAACTCTTCATTTCCACTGAAGCTTAGGTGTTAGCTACCAGCTGACAGCAATATTTTCACAAACAGACTTACACACGGGATGGATCAGAAAGAGTATTGTGGTCATCAGTGAAAAAACACTTCAAGATAGTGCAACAATTGCAACTCAAAACTGCCTAAAATGAACACTGAAAATGTTCAAATACTTAGAAGGAAATGTCCTCCTCTGAAAAGTCTGTGAGTGTTTGACTGCTTTCATTATGTGCAAAGTTGGAATTAAAGCAACACGAATATTATCTTAAGCTAGAGAAAAGGTGAACCTATAGGTGAGAACTAAGATGAAACTGCTCTGCTGTGAAGGTTTTGTCTAATATGCAATTTGTATTCTTTCCATTACTTCTTACTTCCTAATCTTTACCGTAGAAAAATTAACATTGGAGAAAAGCCTCATAATCCACTGAGATGGACACTCAGAAAATAATAACCATTAATTCAGAAAATGAATAAGCCTGTAACTCATCATAACCTCTCAATTCTAGATTAAGTTAAGATTAGATTAAGAGGACTCTACACTCTCAGTCTCCCCCCCCTTATACCCCTTATTTTTTTCTCTTCTTAGTTTTCATTAAAGTCACTTCTATTTCCCTTTAAAAACTTGAGGTTGTGTTTAGCAAAGTGGATGCTTTGTTTATAGGGCTCCTCATGTAACCTGGAACCACCAGGAGCTCTCCTGTAATTAGCTCTGATAGTATGACTGTGCATTTTAATTTGAATACTTTACTGATCTTCCTCCGCTTCTGAGACTTGGCCTCCATATATACTTATTGCAGATATGCAGACAAAAAAAAAAAAAAAAAAAGAGAATTAAAAAAACCCTCCTAAGAGTGTTATCTCTTTGCCTTATTTTTTTTTATTCAAACTTTCTGCTTTCTGCTCACCCAGAAGTCGGGGCAGCTTTTCCCATGGGCTTAGTTCATAGGCTAAGCCTTCTTGTGGGGCTGTAGGGATGAATCTCATCCCTAAAAGGTCAGGGAAAGCTTTTTGACTTTCCTGGGTTCCAACAGGCACCAGACTTCCAAGAGGCCTTGAAATATTCTATGTTTGAGTTCCAGTGTTTAACACTGCCATGAGGCCAAGGAATAAGTACGCCAGGGAGCAAGGGAGCCCTCTTTGTGCCAGTTTTCCCAGTATAGATCAGTTTTCTGTATTTTATGAAAGGACCATGCTGGTGACAGCCATTAACAGCCACGCACAGAAACACTGATGTTGTTGCTGTTTGCAGGTGTGCAGTTCGGTGAGCACAGCACTGCTAATCCTGAGACTGGTGTGCTTCCCACAGCAGTCCATGGGGATCTGGAGCTGCTAGCAAGGAGCAAGGGCCAGATCTTATCAAACACACCATATATTCCAAACATACACAGCACACAAAGTTGCTGAGAGAAATCAGCATCAGTGGGTGTGCAATACCGTACATTTTAATGTAAATTTACTCTTTCACTGATTTTGTGGCAGTGATCAGCAAAGCTGGGGTCGAAGTAGATGGCGAGTAACCTTTGTCCTCCCAGCACCTAACATGAAGCTATCAAACATTTAAACAGCTCCTCCTTCTGGAACTGCAGTTGCCTGGGGAGATAGGTGCAAAAATGCTCAACAGATAATGCTGTCAACACTGGCAAGCAGGGCTGCCCTGAGCAAAGAGCAAAGTGCTGGGGTCAATAGTCCCTGTGAAGTCATCAGCTGGAATAAAGCTTGGATAGTCCAAGCTGTGCTTTAACATCTTCAAAAGTAACCTCTTTGTGCTACAGAAAGGTATCTGCTGTGGGTTAAAGCACTGACAGACCCTGCAGAAGGGGTGGTGGTGTCCTGCAGGCAGTGAGGGGCTGGGCAGACCCCAAACACCTGGAGTATGGAGCAGTACATGTCACTGACACCCAGCATGGCCAGTGATGAGGTACAGTGCAGGAAAATAATTCACAAAGCTTTTCCAGCCTTCCTCCTCTGAATCCACCAGCCTGTGTGGAACCCATGTTTGGCCTTAAGAATGTAACAGCCACTTGGTGTCAGAGGAAGGGCAAGGAAGCCACAGTGGCTTTGGCCATCCTCTGAGAAACCAGACCTCTCTGAAGTGTAACACCTTCCTTACTTGGCCAGCTCCTGTCTGGCTTACAGAGCATCCCAAGAGCATGGACCAGGTGTAGGGTAGCTAGTGGTGCCTAGTCCAGTAGCCTCTGGGTTCTCTTTGGGTACAGAGCTCTCCCTGCTGTAGAGCTCTTGCTCTCATGCCTTTAGTCTCTGCTAAAGCCTGTGCCCTGTGCCCCCGTGTGCTTGGCAGCAGCCTGCTGTGACTGCAGCTGTGCTCTGCCCTGCAGGTGAACTGCTGGGATTTAGAAAGCTGTGATTCCTGTGCTGAGTCTGACATGTGGCAAAGCAATAAAGTACTTTTCATTATCGACATCCATGGGATTGTCTCACAGGTCCAGCCCACTAGCTAACATAGGTCTTTAAGTGCATGCTGACACAAACACCACAAAAATAGCTTTCAGCTCAGCCTGGATCCTCTCCCCAGGAACGTGGTAATCCTGATTGGCTGATACTGTGGACAGACTTCACTTACTTGTCAAACAAGCTCTGCCAATAAATGAAATGAACAAGTCCACTTCCAACCTCAAAAGGGAGTTTAACTTGCTGTTTCTTTAAATTAAGCCTGCACTGCCTCAAACTTCTACTGAAGTATCAGCAGGTATATTCCAAAAATTACATCAGTTGAAATGACTGCCTTCCCTTCCTGCTATTCTCTGTTTATCCATGAGGAATCTAATTCTGAAAAATAAAGTTATCTGCTAATAATGGTCATCTAATCTCTATTCTGAGATCTAACAATCTGCAGGGCTGGCTCTAAAAGCCTGAGTGAAGTGATGACCCCTCAGTGATGTACCAAAACATGGGGCAGATCCACACTTTGCCCAGGTATTTTGCTCCAGACTATTCATCAAAAGCAAAGTTTTGTGCTGTTGTACTGTTCAGTTGTGTAGCAAAAATCCTAGATTTTTTTCATAGCTCTGTGAAAATTAGTTGCATAATTCACTGCATATCTCAAACCTATCTTTATCTGAAGGCTTATGTCCACTTTCCAATTGGTTTTATGTTCACAACGCCTTAATAATAATTACAGTGAATATCATCCTTAGTCCCGCACAGCCGCTCGCCCACTTCCCCTCCAGCCCGAAGGGGAGAGAACAGGAAGACTAAAAGTAAGAAATCTTGTGGATTGGGATAAAGACAGTTTAATGGGACAGAAAAAGAAAAAAAATGATAAAAGAATTCAAATATACAAAACAAGTCATGCTCAAGGCAACTGCTCATCACTTGTTGACTGACGCCCAGGCGGTTCCTCAGCAGCAGCCCCCAGCCAGCTTCCCCTGGCTTTACATGCTGAGCATGATGCCACATGGTATAGAACACCCCTTGGGTCAGCTGGGGTCAACTGTCCCAGCTGGGTCACTTCACAAATCCTTGGGCCCCTCCATTCTTCTCATTAGCAGAGCATGAGAAGATGAAAAGCCCTTGACTTGTTTAAACACTACCTAGCAACAACTAAACCATCAGTGTGTTATCAATATTAATTTCATACTAAAACGAAAACACAGCCCTGGACCAGCTAATAGCAAGAAAATGAAGTCTATCACAGCCAAAAGCAAGAGAGCATCTTTCAGCGAGACCATTCAGCTTTGGAATTTCACCCCAATTAAATGTCACTTCGCCTGGTTGCTGCAGCAGACATGTCACTCTGAACTCCCTCAGCACTGCTCTGCCCCTCTCTTCTCAGGGAGGCTTGCCATGCTGCTTTCCACAAGATTATGTTAGAAATCTCTCAATAGAAAAAAAATTCCTGATCAGGTTTGTTAAACAAGGAAAAGGGATGATGAGCACACAGATATGGGAAGGTGTGGTGCATCCTTGCAACCTCCCAGCCCAGGACGTGCCTGGTGCTGGCTCTCCTGGCTATCCCAGCTGCTGTGTCAGCCCTCAGAGCTGTCTGCTGGCAGAGTCCCCTGTGCAGCAGAACCATGGTTACCTCCTGGAGGGGCTGGAGTGGGAAAACCCTTTTCAGGGCACTACACCAAGCTTCCTGTGCTGCACAGGCTCCACTGCTGGAACAGGGATGAGAAACTCATTTTTTGAGAGGTCAAATTTCCTTTGTTGCTTTGGGGTTTTCTCGTTTCCATCAAATAAAAATTACAACTCCACTCCAGAAATGAAAACCCAGTGAATATCTTTTTCTTAAATAAGTATAAATCCAGGTGTGATTTTGTGTCCTTAGAGATTTCTGTACTGAAGTGTTTTCCAGCTGTATGCACATTTTGGGTTATAAATTTACTTAGTTTCTAATAAATTCTGCAATTATATTTAGCAAGACAATCCAAATACTTTTGGGAATGATGTCTATTTATATATTTCTACTATTCAAAAACTAATGATATATGACAGACTGTACAAAGAGAAGATAATTTCAATAACTAAATTTTCTGAAGAAGGCTGTCCTACATTAATCCTGCATGACACCTTAAAACAGTTTTTAAGAGGGAAATTTATGATGATTTGAAAAGACTAAGATGTTGTATCGTAGGAAAGGTAAATTGATCTCTCTTTCAATTTGCTTAATGCTGTGAAACTCTCTATCTCTCCCCATTCCTGCTTTTTAAAATACCAGGCAGCAAGAAAAGTGGGAAATAAATGGCTGCTCTTTAAGAAGTGATGACTTTGCCAAGGCTCCAATTCTCCCTGGGGGATGCTCAGTGTGAAAAGCTGAAGTCAGTGGCTTGAGGATGGTATTGGCACCTGGTGCATCATCCTGCCAAAAACAGACTGTACTCGGCACCAACAGTGGCACCACCTGAGCTCAGAGGCAGGAGGCAGAGCTGGACAAGGAGCAGGTAAAGCCAAGAGGGATCTCTGGAGCAAAACCTGCTCAAGGAGAACTGCAGTGCAGACTGCAGGACCAACTGAGGCTGAGAACACAATAAGTCTGCAAGTAGGTTGTCTGCCTGGGCACCCATCATCTCACAAAATACAGCAGATCCAGACTGGAGGTACGAGGTCCTTTGGATACACAATGAAAACCCCATCAGTACTGCAGCTGTAATCAGCAGAAGTAATTTACTGATGGCATTTTATAGTGAAGTGCAGAAAATAATTTTTTTTTCCCTCCAAAGATAGATATATTGCAATCTTCCTTTAGCAGACATGGAATGAAGCTTGGATAAAATTTGTCAGAGGGCTGAACTGGTTGGTGAAATTGAATATGCACAGTTTTAAAGAAAAGTATATTCAGACTTCTATGGGGATGATACCTATCTGTGTATGAAAATAATAGTACAGTAGCAAAATACAGTAATATGAATGGATCCCACTTTCCTATATGTAGTGAGAATGTGTCTGAGATTACTTGAAAGATCCATTAAAATTGCTTGGGTGTTGTGCATTCATTAAATGCAGAACTTTTTCTTCATTGATTTGTGTTCGTCATATCCTGGATAAGAAAGATAATGTTGTTTTCTGATTTGTGTAATTCAAAATTTTAAATTCAAAGCACATATACAAACCCATCTTTTAAAACAGAAGTTTTAGCCAAAATCAGGCAGCAAAGGAATCATCTCCTGTGACTGTATATATTAAAGTTATATCCATAGAAGCCTATGTAGGACCACCATTATTATCCTCCCAGAGATTAACTACCATGTTGTGCTCATCCTTTTGTCACAGAATCACAGAGTGGTTGAGGCTGTAAGAGACCTTCTGATCAAGCTCAAGCAGTCACCCAGAGCTGGCTGTCCAGGCCCATGGCCAGAGGGCTTTTGAATATGTCTCAGAATGGAGACTCCACAGCCTCCCCAGGCAGCCCATGCCAGTGCTTGGTCATTTGCACAGTGAAAAGGTGTTCCCTGATGTTCAGAGGGAACCTCCCAAGTTTCAGTTTGTGCCCATTGCCTCTGGCTCTGTCACTGAGCACCACCATGTGCAGAGAAGAGCCTGGCTCTGTCCTCCCTGCACCTTCAGATATTTATATACGTGGATGAGATCCCCCTGAGCCTTCTTTTTTCCATGCTGAACAATCACAACTCTCATCCTTTCCTCATAGCTGAGATGCTCCAGCCCTGTCATCGTCTTCATGCTTTCAGTTGGACTCTCCTGTATGTCCATGTCTCTCTTATTCTGGGGGGACCAGAACTAGACAGAGGACTCCAGATGTGGCCTCAGTGGTGCTGAATAAAGCAGAAGGGTTCCCTCCTTTAGTCTGCTGGCAATACTTTGCCAAATGCAGCCCAGGATACTCTTAGCCTTCTTTGCAGTGAGGGAACTTCGCTGATTCAGGTTGAGCTTTGTGTTCACCAAGATCCACAGGTCTTTTCCTGCCAAGCTGCTTTTTATCTAGGTGTTCCCAGCATGTATTGGTGCCTGGAGTTGCTCCTCCTCACTTCCAGGGCTTTTAGCCTTCTTGCTGAGCTTCATGTGCTTTACACCAGCCCATTTCTCCAGCCTGTTGAGGTCTCTCTGGGTGGCATTACATCCCTCTGCCATATCAGCCACCTTTCTCAGTTTTGTGTTGTCAGCAGACTTGCTGAGGGTACACTTTGTGCTATCATCCAGGCAATTAATGAAATTGTGAACAGGGTAGGATGCACTACTGCTCCTGGGGTACACCACAAGTGGCTGACCTCCAGCTGCACTTTGTGCCACTGACCATTCCTTCCTGGGGATTTCCTGCAGCTGGTTTTCAACCCACCTCACTGTCTCTTCCTCCAGCCCATACCTCATCAGGTGTCCTCCTTTAGGGCAATCTTGCTGCAGTGTTCAATGACTCACTGAATTCCAGGCAGACATATTCACTCTTCTCCCATCATCTACCAGGACAGACATTTCATCACAGAAGTTGATCAAATTGGCCAAGCATGATTTCCCCTTGAAGAATCCATGCTGACTGCTCCCACCAGCACTGGAGATGTTTGTCTCTCATTTTCTCATGTGGGACTGTGAATCTGGCAATTTCATCTTGGCGTATATTCTCATTTGCAAAAGTACATACCACTAACGTGAATTTTTTTCCAAGTCTTGTACTACTGATGTTATCGTGTATTTCTTCTCATTTTCTTTATGTAGTCTTCATTTGTGGTGGCCTTTGCAGTTCCTAATAATCATTTCTTGTACCTGTTCTATGTACCCAGCTCCTTCACTGTTTATATTCAGCATATTTAAGGCACTGCAGGAACATATGTTGCAATAAAGACTAATCCAATTAATGAAATGAATCTCAGGTTGAATTACAACTGCCCAAGTATTAATAGATTTGTTGTACTGGTACACCACAGGATGGGTAAAGGTCTTCTCAAACTACCTGCTTATGGTGCTGGCCTTTACAGCCAATGACAGGTGCAGTTTACAAACCCATAACCAACACCCTGGGTCCTAAATTTAACTGCTGCTTTCCATGTAGCTTGTGCATTTCTGTATTTCGCTTTCATCCTTCCCTACCTGCTCTTTTTTCCACACCAAATCTCATTTTATTGCTTACTTATACCTCTAAATTCTGCAGGTCTCTTTTTATTATTTTGCCATCTATCCTGGGTTTTGCAACACCTTACAATTTAGTATGATCTGTAAATTTAATTACTGTCATGTTTGCCAAAGACCATAAAGAGCCAAGTCAATTATATGGCCAAAAAATAAAAGAGGAAACCTTTATTATGCTATAAATGCTCTGTTAAAAATCCCACTCAAAAAAAAGTATTTTAGGTTTCTTGCACTTCACAGATGTAATTGCAAAGGGATCTAGATTATTTGCCTACATCATCTGTGCCATTTAAAAAAAAATTAAAATACATTATTAGAAAAAGAAAATATTAAAGAGATTAAAAATGGGACTTAATTCCTTTCTATGGAGGTAAAATATGCTGGACATAACATTCATAGTCCACACTTTGCTATGACATATAAATTAAACCTGCCACAGTGTTACCGGAGCAGAATTGCCTCAAATTGGTTCACACATTAAGGGCAAATGCAGGACACCAATTAATAATTGATTTTATTTAATGTCTATTTTCTTTTTTACTTTTCTTTTTAAATATTTCCAATATGTGTTATGTGTATAGTACAATTGTGTAATGCTTTGGTCCAATCTGACAACATTTGAGCAAAGTGTATAATTCTCTGTCATTATTATCTCTGAGCTATTATGAAACTGGTAGGAATTAGAGCAGTGTAACCTTCATCATTCAACCAGGAACAACAGCAATTACAATTTGGTCTCTGACTGAGGTTAGAATAGATAAATTGAGCTAAATAATTATTACAATCTTTCAAATTCATCATTAGCTCTAACTACATTTCTGATGCAGAAGACCAGATTATTGGGCCTGACCATGATAGCTGCTCCTGACTTATGCTACAGCAACATTACTAAGCTCACTCCTCTTTAAGTGGACCTCTTGTTCTTAAAGAGCACAACCTGAGATACACTAATATGTATTAATTTTATGAAGCAATTCAAGACTTTGAAAACTGGTTTTCCGTGTTCAGCTTGAGTACCTGATTTTCAGGTAGGATTGTTCTCCCTTGGCAGAGAAAAGAAAATCCCCCTTTCAAGTAAAACATATGCAGAAAGTCCTTTGATTAATGAAAGTACTTAAACTAAGATGAGCAATTTAGAAAGTTATGAATGTGCCTGAGTCCCACTAACATCCATGTCTTGCCCATAAATTCAGAGTGCATGCAAATTTCTCCATGGAAAAGTTTATTTTATATCCTTGGTTTAACTATAGTTAGGATTTATTTCCTCAACTGATTTTGCCTGTAACTCTATTACCGATGTCTTATTGACAGAGAGGTGCAAAGTTACAAATGCAAGAGAGCACTCAGGCACATTAATTTTACACATTTGGTAAATGTTTTTATCCTGTTTTTTTAGAAAGATATAGCTGACACAGACACAGAATTAGCAAATTGTCTTAATCGATACAAGCGCCCACTATCAGCTTAAAAACTGCTAGGTGTTAATTATGAGACACCCCAAACACATCACTCAGGCACTCCTCAGCAGAAGCTCTTGTGCTCCACTCAGCTCCCAGCCCACGCTCCCTCCCTCCCTCAATCTTACTTCTCAGTCAGTAACAATTGCTGTTGCGAGACATTTATTATTTCATAGTTTCAGGTTTCTCACTTGAAGCTGTGCCCTTCAAACTCTCAAAGGGAGTGGTGGCTAAATTCTGCTCTGACCCACCTGGGTACTGTGTAAATGGCGCTTCTCACTCCAAAAGTATTTGGAGAGATTTCTGATGGACTTTGACTTGTCTGTGTTTATTAGCCTCCCATGGAAGGCTATACAGATGCTGAGGGCTGGGTAACGAGAGATTACCTGGCGTGTGTGAGAGGGAGACTGTATAGAAAACTACAGCTCAGTGGCCTCCAGGAAAGGAGATATTCTGCAGGAAATAGAAAGTGAAATGTAAGAGATGAAAGAGAGGGGGAGACACAGTGAAACCCATGAAAGACGTGCTAACATCATCACACACTGTCTTTCTGGAAGGCATCCAGATGCCACGGTAATAGGCACGATGATCAAGGTAGGTCACAGAAAGCTGTAAACTAAACCCAGTCTTTCTGCTGGTGCAATCTGCTCTGGAGAGTGCTGTGGGGCTCTGGTGCATTCATAGGCTTGAAGAGAACCCAGGGACAGGAGATGGCCAGAGGCTGGGTGAGACCTGGCACTTGTTTCTATCCTTCATAGACAGGCACAAGGCATGAGGGAAACAACAGAATATTTGGTGTGTTAGAGAGTGGTCTGTTGAAAATGTGGCAGATGTCACTCAAATGTCTCCTCTCTGCTCAGAGACCCACCTGCTGTGGTCAGTGGTTGTGCAGAGCCACTGCCATGCGTGAGGGCATTGCAAAGTTCAGCATCAGCTGAGTTCACTGTGTTTTCAGAAATGAGCATCTTAGATGTAGCATCAGCAGAACCACAGAAATTTTCTGTGGCTTATTCAGGTCTTCAACTCTGACATGTAGAAGTTAGACTAGATCCTGAAAGCCTCAGCCCTCTCTGCCACCCATAGACGAAAAAAAGAGAGATTGAAAATTATTTACGCATTGAGAGAGCTGACTTGTTTGGTTTTATAGGTAACAATATTTTAGCTATTCCGATTCAAAGTAGTAATTAGGCAGCTGGACCAGATCAGTGTTGGAGTACAAACACCTGTTTGTGTGTTTCCAGCTGTTCTCCGCTGGAATTATTAACAAATATGTTGCATAAACATCTTTACAGGCATTTCAAGATCACCACCATTTTCTTTCTCACTTCTGAAGAAAATACTGTACTCTAAAGCTTCCTAGAGAAATAAAGTGGGTGCCAGGGCAATGATAGTACTTAAGAATTCCCACCCTTTTATTCTTTTGTGTATTCACTTTTCACACCTGAAGGAAATATAACATGAAAAGGAGACAGAGGCAGCAGATAATGAAACAGCAGCTTTATTCAGATGGGTGAAGGCAGTTTATTCATTTCTAAAAGAGAGGATGGCGAGAGGATGCCAAAAGTCTGCTGTAAATCTGAATGTCAAAATTGCTCAGAGCTCAGTCTACCTCCACAGCAACAGCAAGCTTTATATACAGCTTTCTGACACTTACAATGCCATTCACAAATATTTCTAAGCAAAGGTTGCAGTCAGCTATTATTCTGTTTATTCCAGAAGGGCTCAGGGGCTGGCTGAAAGCAGAGCCCTGTTGTGCCAGGCTTTGTACAAACAAAGCCACGGAGACAGCCGCTGCCACGCTGGCTTCGCTTGACTATTGTTTTGCTGAAATGCAATTTAAATTGTGATGCAATTCTCCTGGCTATTAACAAGAGGAGAAAGTATTGTGTCTTGATTTGTGTCAGTTTGTTAGATGGGCAGGGCAAGCAAATAAAAAAGAAGCTACATATTTTTACATATTGAGGACAAATGTTTAGTTAAAACCAATAACTAATGTGAGACTTTCAATTCATTTGAGGCTGGAAGCATTTATTTGGAGAGCTCCAATTGGGGAGCATGGGGGTGTTGGGAAGGTGTCATGGTTTAAACCGAGCCAGAAATTATGCCCCATGCAGCCACTCTCCTCTGCCCACTGCCTCCCATGACAGGGAGAAAAAAGATAGAGATCCCGAGCTGAGGTAAGAACAATTTACTGGAAACAGCAGTGAGATAAGTAACAGCAACAATACTAATAACAAACAGTATATGAAAGAGGGTGATTGCATGTAAAATGCTCATGGAGCCTGACCTGGCCCACTGCTACGAGGCCAACAAGACAAAGAACAGAATAGCCCCTGGTGCCTCCCTGTGAAAATTTTACTTCCCAGCCCCACACCTCTCCTGCAAGGAAAGGCTGAGACAATTGGGTTTGTTCAGCCTGGAAAAGAAAAGGCATAAGGGTGACCTAATTGTGGCCTTCCCTTATCTAAAGGGAGCCAACAAGAAAAATGGAGAGAGATATTTTACAAGAGCATGTAGTGACAGGACAAGGGAAAATGGCTTCAAACTGAAAGAGGGTAGTTTTAGATTATATATTAGGAAAATATAGTGATGGTGATGAGGTACAGGAGCAGGTTGCCCTGAGAAACTCTGGCTGCCCCATCTCAGGAAGTGTACAAGGCAAAGCCTAGCTAGATCTCTGAGAAATCTGGTCTCATGGAAGGCATCCCTGCCCATGGCAGGGGAGCTAGAATGAGATGATTTTTAAGGTCCTTTCTAACCCAAACCATTCTATGGTTCTATGATCTACCTCACACTATTTTTAGACTAAACTATTTTGCATCAGTGGCAAAGGAGACAGAATGAAGGCACATGGGCAGACCAACCTTTCCAAGATTCACACTGTAGGCATTTGAGCACTTAGAGTTGCTAAGCACTGGGAGACCTGAGCTCAGAGCAGAGCCTCCTGTACCATCAGCAAGATCCTTTCTCAAAGGAAACCAGGATCCCACTGCTGACAAGCTGCTGGCAGCGTGGGGCTGGCAGAGGCCATCAGGAGCTCAGCTGAACACTGCCCTGACCTCAGATACAAGTTTTGGGGAGGAATCCAAATTTTGCTGTTTTATTGAGGCAGAAGTTGCAGGGACAGAGATGCTGTGAAGGACAGTATTTTCCACATCCCTTTTTATTCCACTGTTTATGTGTAAAATTTTTTTCTGCTCTCTGATTACACAGCATTTAAAATAAGAACACATTTCATAACTGAGTGTAAAGCTTGGGCTGGGAAGGCATCCAAAGGGTCTTTTTGTTACCCAGTTTCAGGTATGAGTGAGTGAGGGAGGTTCCAATGTCTCACTAACTGAATGTTCCACTTCTTTAGTTTGCTAGAGAAAGGAACCAAACCTCCACTCTCCAAATAACTTCTCCACTTTTTAAGTAATTTTCTTACTTGTTTTCTTTAACTCACCACACCCCATCACTTTTCACATTTGCCTTTCTGTTCACTTTGAGGGGTGCCTGGCCCTAACCCTACACATAGCCTGAACCCTATCCCAGCAGGCACAGAGAAGGTGCAGATGCAAGTGTCAGCCCTGAGGACATGGATGTGATGATCACACCAGATGTGACATCTGGTTACTGGCTGTGAACTTTTCTCTTGGGAAAGGTGCTAAGCACCCCTCCCTAAGCAATCTGATCTGTCCAGGTTTCATGACAGGTCATCTCAGAGTCTGGGACTTTGCCTTGCTTTTAGCAAAACTGTTAGGACAGACTGCGAGTGCTAAATCATATGTGTGGAAAACAGACCTTAAAACTACCTGATAGTTAATAGGTATCTAAACATACTTGACAGAAGCACTCAAATGTCTGTCAAACTATAGGAGGAGAAACTGAAATAGTCTAATCATCTGGGGACAAAGGTATTTACAGGGCTGAATAATTTCTAAATAGCCAGAGACACTTCCCAGTGGGATCCTCTGGCTAAACCAACGCAAGGCACTAATTCTGGTGCCAATGCCCTGGCAATGTGTAACCAAGACATGGAGAGGAAGTTTCTTTTATTCTGAAGGACAAGGTACCAGAGTGAATGATGTGTCTGCACTGGCTCAGCCATAGCTGTTCCAAGCCATGGAAAAATCATCACTACTCTTTTCTGTGCCATAAGCATGAACAAGGCTTGAGATGACTGGATATTGGCCAGGACACTCCAGAAGAGGCAATTTTTAGGATGACAAAACTCATTGCAAATTATCGCTTTTCATTGCTTCTTAAAATATCTGCCAATGACACGATATTGTGATGCAGCTTCTTAAAACCTTCATCATGCAATTTCTGGCACAGTGGTGACCCTGGCAAGTTTCTCAGACAGGAGGATTTTGTTCTGCTGTGTATCAGTTTGTCATGAAACGTTGAACATGTGTTGTTTAATGTCAGGCAGAAGCACAGCTTTGCTACTGCTTATGCTCCTTCACCGTTTCTCTTCTCATCAGAGCCTGCTCATTTCCTGAATAAGTGTTCATTTCATTTTTGTGCTTGCAGTAAGCACCAAGCAAAATCTACCCATTCTAACAGAACCTCTCGGGAAAAACCAACAAAATTATAATTTTATTACTGATGAATTTAAAAATACCCCAGGAGATGTTGCTGGCAACGTCAAAAGCAAAACTGTGATGAATGATGACTTTCTGTTTACCTGCCTTTGCAAAGTGTGTTGGGATACATCCTCTGGCAGAAGTATCATCTCCTTTGGGATTATGGAGGAGACGTGCTAAGCACTCACTTCAGATTTAATAGAGATGGAAGATTTTCTCAAGTAGTGGATCTCATATATATATACATACATATAAAGTATTTGTAGCCACCAGAAGCAATGACTTCTCTACTTGTGATTTCTGTATGGTTTAATTTCTTCAGAATAAGGGAAAGTGAAAATACTTTGACTTTGCAAGATCCAGGAATACAGGCATCTGTGACACTCGTGAAAGATGAGTTCTAAATATAAACCTCTCAGAAGTAGAGAGGGATAATCATGACAACCAAAGATTTTTGTTTTCTAATAACAAATGGCAGCTGGATTAAGACATTGGGTCACCTATGCCCAGAGCACTTACTCAAATCTTTCATTTTCTAAAGTTCAGCTGGCAGCAAGGTCCTCTGAATTATTTTGATGTCTTTGGTATTAATTCTTGTGGCACACAGTAAATATTCTTTTTGAAATGCAGTTCAAATTATTCATCCACCAAAAAATATTCAAGCCACAGTTCTGAGAGTCTGCAAATATTTGAAGTGACTTGGAGTCATTTGACAAATTATCTTCCAAAAACATCTGTGCTTAAATTCCCTGCTAAGGTATCACACACTGCTTCCTATCAACAACTTCTGCAAATTGCTTTCTTGCACTAAGAAACCAAACCCACAGAAATGCCAATTATTCTAAATCCAGAAGACATAGTGAAAACACATTCTGCAAAATGACAGCTAGGTAGTAGAGCTTTATTTATAATTGTGAAATAAATATCTGTTAATCAACACCAGGAGCACCAATTTCTATCCTCCATTTAGGTGCAATTTCAGCTGCCTAACTCATTATCAGCTTGCAGCAATGGCTGCTAATCAGTTGCAGCCACATTAGACAAAATACAATTCATCTGATATGGCAGTAATTAAATCATACTCCAGGGGAAAAGGTAACGGTGAATTATAAGATATCTTGAGAAATTATAATTATTACTCCATAGGGGTTCTATTCTACTAAGGCTTAAATACTTCTAAGACTTTGTAGAAAATACTTAATTTGAAAAAAAGCTGCTAAAGATAAAAGTAAACAAAAAATAAATGCTGTTAATCTTAACCACCACTCACATTTCTGGCAGTATTGTAGCTCTTTTGCTTTAACTTTATCCCCAAAGTGCTTTAGCTTGTCTCTGGAAGCTGCTAGGTTATTCACCAAAATTGAAGCAAACACATGACTCTAATTGACTGTGGCTGGATAGCTCCTGAGAAGATGAGAAGGTTGGCCAAGGCCAAGAACACTGAGCCGAAGGGAGAAGCTCCACCTGTGGAGTGGAGTGAGGAGCCCAATATCTAGGAAGGGCACCTAAAGTGCAGAGAGCAAAACAGCGATAGGAAAATCCAGGGTTTGGGAGAAGGAAGCAGAGCCCAAATCTAACATTTCCTAACAAAATTGAAGTTATTGTAATCTACCAAAAAAAAAAAAAAAAAAAAAAAAAAAAAAAAGAGATTTGTCTTGAGTCCCAGCTCTGTTGAACAGCACTGGATCTCTAAGTTTTGCACCTGCTTTCAGGATGTCAGTAGGAATTATGGGTCTCCTCCTGCTCTATTAGTGTCAGTTTTTTGGGGGTTTCATTTTGTCTTGGTTTCTTCCAAAGCAACACTAAATACTTTAAAAATCTGAAAATCAGATAAGACTTTCCTATTCATGAAATTTTTCCATTCTAATACAAAGCAACTTCACTGGATTCATATTAGTATTTGGTATTTTTTGTAATGTGCAAAATGAATGTGAAAGAAAAAATAGATACGTCTTCTGACAATGCTTATCAGAATGAATTTGAGAAGCTCAGATCTTACCATGTCTCATTTGGTCTTTTTCATAGAATCTTTTTCTGGTAAAGAAATCAGACTTGACTGTTTTTAAGACCTCAAGCCCTGAACATATTTCCCACCTTTTCTTTCTCTGGTACAATGGGCAATTTGTGGCAACTACCACACAACTCTTGGACAAGCACTTTGTGACTCTGGTGATTCACTACCACTAACTCTGTCAGTTTAGTTTAAAATCACTTCAATTAGCATTTCAATGTGAGATGATTCCTCTTCGTGGTAAAGTCTGATGCAAACATCCATTTTGCTGTTCTACTGCGTCATCGCTTACCCTGAATGAATGTCCTTTCACACTTCGATTATCCATCAGACCCTCTAATTCTTTGGTTGTTCAAAGGTAAAAAAGGGTCAAAGCAAGTTACCACAGACAGTCGAAAAATGTGCAAGAAGTGTTTCTCCAATTGCTTGCCTTCCAGAAACACAGAAAGTAATGTGTTTCTGTGGGACTCTTCTCACATAATTTAAGTGCATTTTCAACCTATAAAGAGTTGTTAGAACTCAAAACTATACCATCTCCTTATGAAGAATTGAACTTTCCTAACCCTCTTTTATGACAAATACAAATAGAGAGAAACTTAAAATGAGAGAAAATATAGTAGAGTTCAAACAGGGTTGAATATTTGATATCAAATTAATAAAAATTCCATGCCATGACTTTTTTTGAAGAATATGAAAGAAATACAGCACACTTTCTTCCTCAGCAGCCGAACGCTTTGCAAATCACATTCCCCTGACGATACAGCAGCATTTCACATTGCCAGCAGCTAGGCTGGATCTGGCTTATTAATATTGCATGACAATAGGTAAGTTCTAAAACGAGCACACGGTTGCGTAGGTGTAACTGTGCAATTTATCAGCACCTGTAGTGCCTGTGAGACAGCACCAACTATGCCACAGCACTGCATCGTTAGCCAAGTAATGGACACCCAACAAGTCCAGGCAGATAAGAAAGAGATAAGGGGCAAAATGGGGACAGCACCTGTCCCAGCCAATATGTCAGCCAAATGCTGTGCTACTTCCAAGGTCAGCGTTTGGATGCCGACTGCAGATCCATGTGCACTAGCTGTGCCAGCACTGGGATTCTTAATTCTACAGCTCTGCCAGGCAGTCTTCTGATAACTCTGAGGAGAGACACACCTCTAATACTGCCAGGAATACAGAGCCATGTATACATTTATGCTGGGTGCTGAGGACTCTCCAGGCATGTACTTGTCTCGCAGGGTCCCCATTTGCCATCTAAAAAAAGATTTAATTTTTTTTTTATATTAATGGTGGTGTTCTCTAGGCTGATGCATGATTCCAAACAGCTATAACTGTGCTAGATGGGAGGCCATGAAACACATTTGCACCCAAAGAGGTGGTTATTGGTTGGCCCCACAGAGAATAATGAAGTATTTTAAATTCTGAGGAGGTGATGAACAAAATTTTCATGCCTTAAATCCACACATGACAAGAACCAGGAAAGGATGGGCAGAGCAAACACTGGATGGCTCATACACAGGTATGCACAGATGCAGAGGTTTGTTCCTCACATTTCTTGAGCCTCCTCATTTAATGACTGTTTAGAAGCACAAGTATCAAAATGCAGAGAGAAATCATTTGCTTGAATATTTTTAACTCAGGAAACTTCAAAAGAAAACCTGATCAAAGCAGCACAGATAAATGTGTGTAATATTACCCTGACTGATCTCCGTCTGAATTGCTAACACACACATTACGTGCTGAGCGCACCCTTCTACCTTAAGGAGATCTAAAATGTATTCGTACATAATTTCAGATTGTCAAATATGATTTCTCCATAGTCTGTTTTCATTAAATGCATACCTTCCCCCAACAGTTATTGAGTTGCATTCCCTGTTCAAGGAAGATCTCCAGATCAGCAGGGCTGGTGACTGAAAGAAGTGTTGACTGCATTGCTCACAGCAGACCATATTTTCCCCAGTATCCAACTGCCCACTCTACAGAAATGTAGGGTTCACAATTCAAGCATTTAATAACCCCCTAACTTCACTTTCTACTCAGGATCTTTATATTTTAGGGGGATGTGGATGACACATGCAATAATGCATTTATCTTTTTCCAGATATGGGGCACCAGGTAGCAACACCGACATGAGGTGGATGTGCATTTTCACTTGCAAATTAAGTCTCTGACATTTATTGCCAGTGACTTCATACTGCTGAGTCATGTTTTTCTTATTTTCAAATCTCTTTTTAATTTTTAAATGTCAGTCCAACTCAACTCTCAGTACCAGTTCTGTACATCTGACTTGCCTATAAGCAGCTGACTTGCCTATATTCAGTCCTAGCAGACAGTTCTCTATTTTACACCTCTTCCTTCCTTTCATTTCATATTAACTCTGGTAGCAGCCATGGTTTAAAGCTATGGTGGCCATCCAGCACGGGCAAGTGCTGGAGTGACAGGCTCCAGCTCTGGCCCACAGCTCAGTGGGGAGCACAAGCTGCTTCACTTTTTCATCCCTCTACAATGCTCTAATAAATAAACTTGGGCATCCAAATGGGAACCTCTGTGCAATATTGAGGGGCAGAAGAAAACCGAGCCTGGGGATATGCGAGAATCACATCTGCTTTCACCCCAGCAAGGGGCAGCAGGCTGCAGACCACCAGGGAGCACTCAGCAGATTTAGCACACAAGGGGAAGCTCAGGTTTCTCCTCTATCAACAGGGTCAGTCTTGGCTTTCCTTTCCCTTCTCCAGAGTGCATGGAAGTGGCATCTATTCTCCCTCCTCCCCACAGCAAGGTGACAAAATCTGTCTCTTTGAATCCTGGTATCCCCTGTCACCTGCCAAGCTGTGCAAGCAAGTGCTGCTATCTGTGCTGCTTTGTGCCGGGGCAGCCTCCCAGGCAGGGCTTCCCCAACATGCCTGGGGCTTTGGTGGGCCCCTTGAATCACAGCTCCCTTTGAAAAGGGTCAGAAATTTCATTTGAGTAGTTCTGCCTGACACCAAAGCTTCATCCTCCACGTTTCTGTTGGAGTCAGGAAAAGCTTGGGAACTTTTCCTGCTCCTCTGGTTGTTTGTTTTACCCTCAGAGCTCCTCAAAAAAGGCTTGGCCTGCGAACCAAGCTTGTGGGAGAATTTGCCCGCACTTTTGAATGAGCTGAGAACACCAAAGAAATGAGGAGATGGTTGTTTAGTGCACCACAGAGTGTGTAGTTGTAGTTTTAAGGTTTTGCTATATATATTATATAGAGCCAACATGGAGATTTTAGGGTGTTGGCTGTTTCTTCATCATCTTTCTCTCTCTTCTCTTCCTTTTTCCCTCTGACATGAGTTCCTGTGACTTGTTAATTGGTAGATAGAATTTAGTGTAGCGGAGACATATCAATAAGGTTGATATTCACTGGTTTTGGGAACAAAATAAGATACGTAAAGTTTTCTAACTGGTTGATAATAGATATAAAAGCTACCTGCTTTTGGTAGCCATTGCCATTCTGTCCTCATGTTCCTGGAGGTTACAGCACAGTCTGTGCCTCTGAAACTCTGATAAGAACCAGAAATAAACAAGCTTTGAAACAGCAGAAAGAAGCCTCATCTCATCTTTTCAGGACATGGGACACTGAAACAAGGAACACAGCTGGGCCAGATGTCAGGGTGCAAAGAACACCTCCCCCCTGACAGTTTCTGCCCGCACCCATGTGCCTTTATCAAAAAGCAAAATGAGCATCACGGGAAATTCTCCTGTTTTAAGGTGCCCATACTAGTTGTTTCTGAGATGCATGGGTTGTCAAAGGCTAACGAGGCTTGCTGGTGAAAACATCTGTGCTAAATGGTATGTTGCATGGCTGCAGCCCAGCCTGATACGGCACTGGCTTCTGCCCTTGCCTGTTCAGCCTGTGAGAGCAGAACTGCACCTTTCTGCCAGGTCAGTGGCAGGCAAGGCTCTGTCCCCTGCCATCCCTGTCTCCAGAGGGGAACTCTGACTGTCAGGGAGTTCATAGATTTCAAGTCCAGTCCTCAGCTGACCTCAGGAGTGTGCTGGACTATTCTTGCCTGCAACAGCCTTGTTTTAATTAGAAGTTGAACATTAGACAAAAAAGAAAACCTGAACACCCTATCTTCAAAGTCTCACTGTTTACCTTAGGCTTAAATTTTGTGGTTTAATCAGCTCTTGGTGAGAAACTGAAATGTTAATGTTTAGTGACTCAAAACAATCGCCCATTTGTGGAAGAGCAGAGTGCTTTGCACTGGCAGAGTTTGCATCCCCCAAGGGGAGGAGATGAGATTTGGGTGTGCGGTAGCAGAATCTCTGATCCACGTAAAGCAGAGCATGAGGCAGAGGGGGTGAACATCCACCACCGGAGATTACAAGATGTTCTTAGAGGGGGAAGAGAGGTAGATCCTGAGAGATGGGATTGTGCTTTCCACCATGCCAATTGTCTTCCCCTACGTCCTTCCCCACTCCCAAGAAAGGTCATACTCACATGGGACATTCACATTCACATGTAGGCTACACTGACACGAGAGGCAGCTGCAATGTCTTAGAAGGTGTCATAAGCCATCAAAGGACCCTGAAGTGCCCCCGGACTGGTTTCTGAGGCCTTCCACTAGAGGACTAGGAAAGCTCCCCACTCCGGGAAGGAACGTGGGCATTCCCACCTAGGCTGAAAGAATATTAATCCATTGAACTCTATGTATCACAGGCTCTCCCCACCCCCGACAGAACAAGACTGTGACTATCACTTGAACAAGACTGTGAACATCACTTTGCAACAATCAAGTCTTGTCATGGGATCTATGGCTGGTGATGTCTTTCTACTTTTATCCATCCTCTTTCTTTCTTTTTCTTTCTTTCTTTCTTTCTTTCTTTCTTTCTTTCTTTCTTTCTTTCTTTCTTTCTTTCTTTCTTTCTTTCTTTCTTTCTTTCTTTCTTTCTTTCTTTCTTTCTTTCTTTCTTTCTTTCTTTCTTTCTTTCTTTCTTTCTTTCTTTCTTTCTTTCTTTCTTTCTTTCTTTCTTTCTTTCTTTCTTTCTTTCTTTCTTTCTTTCTTTCTTTCTTTCTTTCTTTCTTTCTTTCTTTCTTTCTTTCTTTCTTTCTTTCTTTCTTTCTTTCTTTCTTTCTTTCTTTCTTTCTTTCTTTCTTTCTTTCTTTCTTTCTTTCTTTCTTTCTTTCTTTCTTTCTTTCTTTCTTTCTTTCTTTCTTTCTTTCTTTCTTTCTTTCTTTCTTTCTTTCTTTCTTTCTTTCTTTCTTTCTTTCTTTCTTTCTTTCTTTCTTTCTTTCTTTCTTTCTTTCTTTCTTTCTTTCTTTCTTTCTTTCTTTCTTTCTTTCTTTCTTTCTTTCTTTCTTTCTTTCTTTCTTTCTTTCTTTCTTTCTTTCTTTCTTTCTTTCTTTCTTTCTTTCTTTCTTTCTTTCTTTCTTTCTTTCTTTCTTTCTTTCTTTCTTTCTTTCTTTCTCTCTTTCCCCTCATACGTTTTCTTGAGGGATATTTTTATGCTTTTATCTTACTATATTCCTATAGATAGTAATAACCAAAACAGCTACATACCTGCTTTCCATTGCAATCAAATTGTTCCGAAATAAACCTGTATATATATTCCAAACACTGATCATTCGGTGTTGTCTCACTCTAATCCACCCCAAGGGATCTGTTACCAAAAGCCTGGGATGCCTTTGCCTTCAGGGTTGGGTGGAAACATTCCCACACAGGAGGGTTTCAGAAAGGCAGAAGCAGTAACTTAATTTCTGCTGCAAAGTTGCTGGAACACTTTCAGGAGCTGGGAAATTGTGACAGTCAGGGCTTGCCCCTGTGCATGGGCTGGCTGGGCAGGCAGCAAGGTGCCGTGGAACCTTGTGAAAAGAGGAGCACAGTCCCACAGCTGAGGCCAGGCTGAACCTGTACCCAAACCTGCTCAGCCTGTGGCCTGCATGTGATCCTGGGGATATTTATTTTGGTGTTCTACGATGGACATTTCCCAGCCATAAAATGAGGATAAATGACATTTTTGCACGTCCAGCCACACACGCATAAACAGCAGTCAGCACTCTCAGCCCTCCCCTGCACTCAACATGTATTTTAATGGCTGCATTAGCCCTTGTTCACTGCCTCACTCCCACTCTCCAACACCTTCATGGCCCATCTTCAGGACAACATTTCTCAAAATCACCTTTCCTGAAGAAAACTCCCTGCTTTGGGGGAGGTGTAGACAGGCTTGTGGGTTGCTGCAGTCTCTCCCATCCCCACATCCCCTGTTCTCCATGCTGCCAACAGCTTGTTCATATGGGGCCATACTGAGTGCATTTGTTCAAATCTATGTTTCCAACAAGGGCTATTTATCAAGCCTACAAGATTCAAAACTGCAAGACCCTGAATTTCATAGTCATTTGCAGCATCAGAAGCTGCTAATGGCCCATAAAATTTAGCAACTTCTCCATAAGCTGCTGGTTAATGAAAAATCGGTTAAATTGTTCACAGATCAGCTGGCACAGTGCCCTCTGATTCACGGGATGCTTTCCTTGGCAAAGGTTAGATTAACTGTGCTGGGGAAGCAGGGAAAGAATTTGGGGTATTTTGCTGGAGGCTGTGACTTTTCTTTGGCGGGGTGAGGGCAAAGAATCCCCACATCAGCCATGCAGGATGGGATCCTCTCAGACATGCCAAGAGCACTCTCAGGCACTGCCCCAGTACAGGTGCAGAAGCTTCCACTGTCAGGATTAAAGTCAGGCTTTGTGATAGGAGAGGAGTTCAATTCAGTGAGGCAGTTTTGTAGTGATGGATGCACATAAGGTGAGTCCCTATTCTGATTTTGAACTGAAACCACAAAGCTGACTTTCTCCTTTCTGGGACATCTGCATGCTGAGCAATGGGGAGTCCCTGCCTGCACATTCCTGCAGCTCTTCGGGTTATGGAGCGAAAGGACATCACAGCACTTAGCTGGCCTCCTGCAGAGCCTATTTTGCCTTGTGTTGTCCCTGCTTCTGCTGCTGCTGCCTCTCACAGGCACTGCTGCTGTACCTTGGGCCAGTTTCACCACACACACACACTGTCCAGCATTTGGGTGCAGGACTCTGGCTGCAGCAGAGAGCAAGGATTTGGCATCCATACCGAGGGAGCAGTCTGATGTCAGAACAAATTAACGCTGCTCGCCATACTGACATTGCAAGGCCTCAGCTGTCAGTACTGGCATTTATGATGCTGTGTATTTTAACTAATTAGGCACTCACAGCCCAGCCGGTGCAACCCATCCATCTTGCAAATGCTGGATGTTTTTTCACTGGCATATGCTACAATAATGAGAATCAATGTTGCTAATGACTTTGCACAGCCCATTTTTCAGTCACCTTTGCAAATCCACATTAAAACACTGGCCTTAAAATGCAAAAGATATGTTTGTGCAGGACAAACTCCAGACCTTGCCCTGCCATGGCTGGAGCACTGTGGCAGAGGAGCTGCTTTCACCAAAGCGGACATGAAACTCTGAGAAAGCAATTCCTATTGCAGGCACTAGAACAGATGAGATTTCTGAGGTTAGAGCCCTTAAACAGGTTTCACTGAATTTTAATGCAGTCAGTCTTTCTTTTCCTTGGGCAAGACTTCAGGTTCTCTCTGTTGGTGAGTAGCTGCCTCTTTTCCTCACTCCAATCTGCAAGTTAAATCTTTCCCTTTTCCCTGGTGGGTGAACAGACATGGGGCCTGCCCATCAGGTGGTGAGGATGCCAGCTACCTTTCAGCATTAGGGGCTTGGAAAAGCAGCAGCTGCCTGCAGCAGTCAAGAGAAGAGAATTCCTTCCATCACCTTCAAAACTGCCATATCCTCCTCAAGAGATTTACCAGATGTTCTGATTAAGGCAGTTCAATTGCAGTGTTTAAAAGCCTTTTCCACCTGCTCCCCGCAAGCTCCTCTCTGTGGGCAAGAGTAGCTCTAATTAAATATTCCCTCCTGCTGTGAGGACTCCTCCCTCACTTTTCCAGAAATCAGCATTGTACAGACACCCCTAGGACTGCTCTGCAGTGACTAACTTGTCTCCCCTTTGTTTTTTTCTCCCTTGCAGTGGAAATCAAAATTCAAGGGATTTGAAACCTGCGCAGTGCAGGCAGAACATGAGAGCTCCTTCCCAAAACCCTTCCTCCAGCACTGACCACCATTCAGAACCCCCCTGCCTGGCCTTGGGTAGCACCTGTTCTAGGTCTTTTCAGCAGTCACCACCCCCCAGAAATGCTTTCAGTGTGTAGGGAGAAGCCTGGAGCCTCACAACCCTTCCCCATCCAGGCTGTAGTCTGACTCACCAGGGTGGAGACATGGCAGTCCCCAGCTCACAGCAAAGCCCCACACTCAGGTCAGGAGAGCCTTCAGAGACCAGGGTCTCACTCTGGCTGTCTCCTTAGGGGCTGATTCTGAGGGCAGGGACTGGACTGTGTGGAGGGCACCAAAACGTAGCACCATAGCAAGGGAGGCAGACAACCCAGATGCAAAATTCACTGGTACAAAACTCAGATAAATCTTGCATTTGCAGGGGCTTCCTTGCTCTGGCACCATCAAGAAGAAAAGTTATAGCACCTCCTTCCTGGGTAGCCCCACAGCTCTGATGAACAAATAATCAGATAGAGAAGGTCCTACCCTTCTACCTGAAATAAATGGGTATTTACTCTGAGTCAGAGCATGCAGGAAGACCACCCCTTAAAGACCTCCATGGCTATCAGCCCCTTTTCTCTCATATTCCAGCAGAAATCAGGCATGGGTTTGTGTTAGTGTACCCTAGAGATTCTGGTTCTTTGCCTCTGAGGGTCCCCCTAGCACAGAGGGGTATCTGGCAGGATCAGTAAAATGCCATACCTGGCCTTGAGCCCTGTGCCACAGCCAGGCAGCCCCTCACCTCCACACACATCTGTTTGTGCCTTCTCACTGTCTGAGTCTCCATTCTTATTTCTCTTGACGGGCAGACTTCCCCGAGCTGCCCACTAGCTGCTGGAGCAGCTTCACCCCTCCTTGAAAAGGCCAAGATAGAAAATCTTCTTAAGCAAATCCTCTGCTGATAAGTGCTATTCAGATGATGGGATTAATATTTTCCCTATTTTGGAGGCACTCAAGCGTGCAGGTGAATATATGCCCATTTAGCATGTTTCTGAGTGGTAAATATGCTTTCCCCCTCTGAAGGGCTCTCTGCCTTTTAACCCTCCCTGGATGACTAGATGCAAGCCTGGGATTTTACTGTCACAGGACTCAGCGAAGCCAATCCCCATAGTAACAGGGCATCCACGCATGAATCCAGAGCTGCAGCAGTCCGAGTGCTGCAGTGTGCAGTCCAGGCACATACTCGGCATCAGAGCACACATGTGCATAAGTGAGTATCAAACTAATCTTTGCTTTCTCAGCCAATATAGTATGTGCACCAGGCAGGTAAATGCTGGTAAGAACGTGACCTCCTGATGTGCAGAGCTTGCACGCGTGATGTATGCAGAAACTGTAAAAATGGCTAAAGAATTGGACACTGCTCCATCAAATGTGCCTGTCACAGCCTTAAAATGATCAGAGGATGATTTCCCAAGTTGTGTTGTTTCAAACAGTTTATATTTGCATGTTTTCCTAAAAAAACCATACTCCTCTAAAATGGGACCTGCTGTAGCCTTTCCATTAATTTTCCTGGAAGGGCTTCAAAACTGTGCAGCTAGCACCACTTACTGGCAAAGCTACAGACACAGGCATCGAACAATTTTACTTCGCAATCTTCTCACACAGAAATGCTGAACACAAATCCTAGTGATAGTGTTTGAATAAAACAAACAAATGTAGGACATTATTTATCCTTTTCCACACTGAAAAAATAAAAAGGAGGAAACTGAAATTCCTCTTTAAAACAATTTCCAAATAGCTTTGAGTAACCACAGTCCTTGCAATATAGAGTTATAAACTTTGACTCAATACATTATGTCGCTGCATGCTGTTGGCACATCTACTTTCAGTCCTACCTCTACAGCAATTGAAAAAATTGGTGGCCAATTTGGGAGTAAGAGAGGTGGGTCAGCATCTTTTCTTTTGATACCTCAAAGGAGTGGTGTGTGTCACACAGATGCATATATATATTCTATATATTTGCATGTCCGTTTGTGTTTATCTGCCAGAGACAAGGATGGGCAACGGTATCCATGATTTTCAAAACCCCAAGAACTAAGAATCCTATTTTTAAAATCCCAAGGGAATCAACCCCATTTTGAGACATTCTCCCCTCCGAGCTCCTCCTCATGATGGAGAAGCTGCTGAGTGGCTTCACAGTCCCACTTGTGTGGTAGCTACTTTCAAAACTATTCATGTTCTTTTTATCGTGGCCAACAGTTTCTCCTTCTTAACAGAGAACCTTTACAGCCATTCTCCAAGCTATCCACTCCTTCAGTACCTCTGATTTATTTGGGAAACAAAGCATCAGTTCAGAGGCACTGCAGTGACTTCAACACAAAGGTCCCTCTACAACACTTAGCTGCATGTCTGGCTTTGTTTTAGAAATCCCTTTTCTTCCACCCCTGCTGCCTGAAAAAACATGGCAATAGAAAGGAAAAAAGTTCAGGGTTCTGGAAGGCTTTTGCTTAGGACAGAACTTACCCCATTCTGTAATCTTTTAGGAAGCAGCTGCACATTTTGGTTTAGACCTGGCTGGACCCCTGCACCCTGATTGTGGGCACTCTGCAGGGCATTAGTCATGGTGCAGTGCCATTATTTTTGTTCTCTAACTGGAATGTGCTTTTTGGTGCCTGATCTCAAATGAATATGAAAAAGTCACATTTTAGAGCATTGTCATTTAGAAGGATCATCTTGAAAAAGAGGATTCATTAATTAGTTACAATGGCAGTCTCTTTAATTAGGCATTGCTGAGTACCTTCAGTCTTTGTGATCTTTGGCATTCCTAGCTTGTTATACTTTATTTACATATTTTTTGGACACATATGTAATTCCTAATTAACACTGAAGACCCTACTCCAGTTATTTCAAGATGTCACGTACTGTAGATCTTCAGACATGCTTTCTGGATATCTGCTGAATATAAATTACTCCTCTAATCAGACCAGAAAACCTGCATCCTACATCCTTTTATTCAGGTACAAGAACACCCACCAGAGACATCGAGGGGAAGGTAATCCAGTTTCCAAGAGGTTTCAGTATGGGAGCAAATGAAAGGCACTTACAAAATGAAACCTTTCAAAAGACATTTCTGTCAGGAATTTTAAAAAGAGAATTTGCCTGCAGGGAAATCCTCTGACAGCAGGCTGTCAAAGGCGCATCCCACCAGGATGGTCTGCAGGAGAGAGCCGAACAGCACAGATCGTGTTGGGATTTCAGGAGACTCAGGCAAGCACCGTGTTTCTTAAAGCAAGTGGATGATAGAAGAGCGGGGCATTCGTATGTCAGATATAAGCCACAGCTCTCAAACAATAAATCTTAGCAAGGCAGTGCGTGGGGAAATACAGGGTGCTTCTCTACTTTTGTGGCATACCCTTGTATTGGACTAAGCAGCAATTTAAAGAAAGAATCTTCTTCAAGCTGTGACCTTCCTTTGCAGTTTGGCCAAATGCATTTTTGTTAATGCCTCCACCCTGATATCCAGCTTCTTTCTACTTGATTTCTATTTTTAGAGGCAGCAGAGAGGATATTTTGCAGTGGACAATATTGTAGAGGACAGAGTACTTGTAGAGATGACAATATTATGTCTCCTCTCCGTCTAGCTTATCTGATCCTGCCAAAACTCTGTTTTATCCTTGCTAGATTACTCTGATCTTTAGCCCCAGGGTTATCCATCAGTGTGGTACTCTCTGGTCTTTACACTTATTGGTAATGGTGATCAATATATAACAATTACAGCATCTTTCTAAATATCTGTGCTCTCTGTTTCTCAAGACTTGCTCCCACTGCTTTTTACAGATTTAACCTCTTATTTAATAGGTGTTTATCTCCTCCTAAGATAAGGCTTGAGCTTATACCTTAGAGTGGCTGGCTACTGCCCTCACACTTACAGATAATCATATAAATAAAACAGGTGCATATTTCTGTGCCCCCTCCACAGCTTACACCGCCCCAGCTCACAAGTGCACTATAAAGCCTGATGAACAGTCCCAGGAAAAGCACTTCATCTTATCCTCAGAACTAGTATAAGCAAAGAGAATGTAATTCTCTCTCCCTGTACAATTGATAAATCCTGCCCAGACATTCCTGCAGAACAGAGCTGGATTTGGTAATCTCCTCATTGCTGAAAGAAACGAGGTCCTGATTAGCACAGGGAGGTAAGAGAGTGTGTGACACCCCCCTCAGGTTACTGGGATCAGTCAGCACCATGGGGCTGCAGTACTCCGCAATTAATTATGCTGAGGCTGTTCTCTCTCTGACTTTTTAGCCACAAAATATAGCTCTTTACTGCAGCAAATCTTTTAAATTGTGTAAAAAAAAAAAATTAAGCTCAGGCTTTTCACATATACACGGAGCTGCACCTGGCAGTTGCTTGGCAGAGGAGAAAACAATGGCTTAGCATATGAGAGCTGTAGGGAAGGGGCCATTCTTTTATCTTAGTCTTTCTGCGGCGTCCTGCATTGGGAAGCCTCGTCTGTGAGTGCAATGATAACGCAAATACGTAAATAATGGTGACAGGAGCAATAAGGATATTTCTTTTCTCTGGTATGTGGAGACATAAGGTTCTGGCAGCTGACACTGCTGCCTGCAGTGGAAACTGCTTCTCCAGCTTGGTTTGGCGCTGTGAAACCAAAGCCAGGTCTTGTTTGAATCAGATACATCTCTTCTCAGAAAGTGCAAAATCTGGGCTGACAAAAACTGAGTGTTAGAGTTGAGCGCTTGTGCTCAGCAATCATCTGTTTCTAGGAGGAGATAGGTGCTGGTCTTGGCTTAAATTTCCTCACTGAGGGGAAAAGTTTTCACATCCTTAAAGCTTTTGCTTCAACACGGTGCAAATTTGTCCGTCGCAACAGAGAAGGGACTGCCACAACTTCTGTACTTTCTGGAGGCTACATGGTGTCCTGTAAGAGGCTTCATGTGATAAAAGACAAAGACAGAGGAGGAAGAAGGGCAGGTCACTGATGCTCCTGTGCTGCAATGTGTAGCTCTGCAGTATGGGAGGACAGACGGTGTTGATTTTAGCAGAGCTTTCAACATTCTGCACCATAGATGGTAACTTTGTCACCACGTAAGAAGGATATGGACTAGACAGATGGACAAGAAGGAACATAGCAATTGGCCAGACTACGGAACTTAAAGGACAGTGGTTTCTGTCTACCCAGGAGCCAGTCCCAGTGCTGGTGCTCCCTGGGGATCGATACTGGGGCTGGTATTTTGTGATGCCTCCTTCAGTGACCTGACTGCTGGGAGAGGATGTACTCTCAGCAAGGTAACACTGAATTAGGAGGCAAGTGGGTATGCAAAAGGACAGGCAGGGCATCCAGAGCAGCCCCAACAAGCTGGAAGAGTGTAAGTATGGACTAACTGGAAGATGTGCAGCTCAGAGCCACTGAGGGGGTTAAGGGTCAGGAGCACACAATGTGTGAGAGGAGTCTGAGGAAACAGGCTTAGTTTAGCCTTGAGAGAAATGGACCAAGGTGGACTGCCCTGCTGTTCTATCCTGTTTGAAGTTCTGACTTCCAGTACCACAGAGAAGACAAATCTAGGCTCTTAACTTTTTGAGTGATATACAGTCAACTAGAAAAGGTTGCAGCGTGGGGAATGACAGATTGTCACAATGAAAGAAATATTTATAGTGAGAATCGTTGCACACCAGAAGAGGATGTCCAAGTTGGTTTGGAGTCTCCACTTGTGGAGAAGTTCAGAGCTCAGCTGGGTAAGGCTCTGAGCAACCTGCTCTTTTGTGACACTTGCCCCACTTGGAGACATCCAGAGGTCCCTTCCAGCCTAAATCACTATGTGATTCTATATTTTTTGTGAACTGATTTTCCCTTCCATTAGAAAGAATTATTTAATTGAATGATAGGACCAGCCTGTTGCATCTCAATATTGGATGTACTTCACAGGGCAAAGCTGGACTAAAGGAATACAGAGGTTGTACAGCCAGGCTTTCACACAACTTCATCGCATGGTAAAGAATACCTCTATATCTCATGATAAAGAGAACCATTATATCTTAGTCACCTGTAAGTGCCTCTAGACATAAACCTGCATAAAAATAATATATGGCAGTGAATCTCAGAAGACAGCTTCTCCCAGTGAAATCTGCACATGACACATTGTCACAAGAGTTATATATGAAGATGATAGTAAACCTTTTTTCACACTGATAAACTACACCAGTAGTCTTGCAGAGCTGAAGTATTCTTCAGTTGGTTATCAGCATCCTACAATCTTAGGAAAACCCAGCTGGTACTAAATATGTCATACTGCAATATATAAAGCCCATCTCCCTATCTTGTCTTTACATTATAGTGTTCATTATTGTCAATGAAGGAGAAGACCATTGGAAAAATTAACTGGCTGTATCAAGATGAGGCCCATTATTTCAAGAGAGTTTCATATTTTAGAACACACTCAGTCTAACAGAGAATTACTCAGTGAAAAGGCTTTTCTGCCTCAGGAGCCCAGGCTTCCACAGGCTAGTGGTGCACTAGTGACATTGGCTCATTCAGTGACACAACACTGCCTGTTGGTTTTCCTTAAGGAAAATTAAGTCAGTGACATAGGGTCAAATTCCAACAAGTAAAGATGTTGTTGAACTACAACTGTCTGCAGGAATCCCATTTCTCTGACATTTATTTTCTTAGAAGGGTTTCCCTTGATTACTCATTCATCTGTAGTGAAAGAAGAGATTTCCCCAGAGAAATGTTGGTTCTCTAGGGGGAGTGAGTTTTCTCCCGTCAAATCCTGGTAGAGAGCAAATTCTTCACAGCTCCGGAGACATCCATTTAAGGGTATAGCTCTGCAGAAAGAGACCCAGTCTATCTTCCTCAAAGGGCAAGAGCCACTTTGACTGAGATTTTTTTAAGCTACCTGTAGAATAAACATGACTTTAAACTGTCAGCACCGTAGGTACTAAATCAAGAAAGAGGACAGCCGTTGCTAGGAAAAGAGCTTTTACAGTCTATGAAAATATTGCCTGTAGCAAGAAACAGAATATGTTGCTTAATTGCTGTGCTCTCGGCTCCCTGCTCATCCTGCTGCCAGCTGCCTGCTGCACCCAGCACAGTGTCCTGTCCCTGCCGTGACCACTGTGCTCCTCCACCATGGCCTGAAACATCACCATACTTTCAGAATAGGATGCAGGATGACAGTGCAGTTGGTCTTGTTCAAATCTTCCAGGATGCGTGTTGTCTGTGGCAGGAGAGAGGGTGAACATGAGTGCACTTGTTGCCACGGGGGCACAGTGATGAATTCCTCTACTGCTATAAACATCTCAGGCACCAGGGGCAATTGGGAGAGGTGGCTCCAAGGGGAGGAATGCATTTACTGTCTGAAATGCAGTATGAAGCAATATGGTCAGAGAAGCTCGTGGCCTAATCACATTAGTGTGTGCTAGAGCTGCTGGGGAGTTATTTAAAATGACTTGAGATTGCAGCTGAGAAAAGCAGCTCTGGCAGAGTAGCCTGAGGAAGAAACAGTGTGTCATGGCTGTCAACCTTCTCCTCTTATACCAGGTGAAAAATAGAAAAAAACACCCTGAAATAAGCACAGCCACCAGGAGCATGTCTCTGCAGGACAAATGTGACCTAGGTTCCACCACCGGTGTGGTGACCAGCCACCTTCACCCTCCACTGTGCTGTCAGGACTGCAGGGCTGTGAGAGGCAGATTGGCAGGAGCTGCTGATGGCTGGAAACCCCTGCCCCAGCCTCCAGGCTCTGGTGCCTGAACAATATGGATATGGAAGGGAAAAGTCCCTAGGGAGCATTCCATCACATCATGGAAAAGGACCAGGTTTTCTAGGTCCCAGTCTAATATACCTGTGACCCAGGGCAGACTGTCAGAGGTTCCTCTGGGCCCTGGTTGCTCTGTTTCTGAAGTAGAGGTGACACTATTTCTGACATATGATGCTAAACTTCTGCGTGAGTGTAACAGCTTGGAGATACTCAGATGGGAGGGGAAAGAAATACGTTATTTTTACTAGATTTCAATTTCATTGTAAAGACCTTAAAAAACAGGCACCAGGAAAGTAAAGCCAAGAATATTTGCTTTCTAAACCTTGCTTTGCAGAGGTAGGGAGCAATTTTGCTTCCTACCAGTGCTGGGACCTGTGAATGCACACTAGCCAAGGATGGCCAACAGGGAATGCCCTGAACTGGTCAAGAAATTTGGATTGCTGCAGCTCGTTTCCTTGAGCATCAAGGCACATGCAACCCTGTATTTTTATTGGGACATGATAGAATTGGTAAATCATGTGCAAATTATTTAGCTATTACTGGTTACTAATAAAATTTCTGAGCTCCACACACATACACAAAAGGGGGAGTAGCACACCTCAGGTTGTTCTCTAGTGCTTAAATAACAACATGTAACTTAACAGAAGACTAAAGCATCCCTTACCATCTACCATTAAAAAAAAAAAAAGACTAGACTACACTGTACTGTACTATACTGTACAAAACTACACTATACTGTACTATACCAAAAAATGTATATTAGCTTTCATGCTGCTATGGTCTGCAAGGGCATCGTGATGTGACCCGCCTGAGGGAGCAGGGGGCCCTGGGCTATGCCATTTTAATGTGGTATTTCTGGTGGTGCATATTTGTCTATTTTACAACACTCTCAGTGCATAACTTACTTCTTTCAGGCTCTGTAAATCCCTGATGATCATGAAAACAGAGGAGAGACTAGAATTATTTATACACAGAGATATTATTAGGAGCAAAAATTAATGAGAACAACACTATGGGTAGGAAAGATGAGACTGAAGGAATATTTCCTGCCACAGGGACCTGATTTAACTGTTCCTCTTCCAGAGTGACTTGCCCAATATGTGCACTGGCAATTTCAACCCTCAAGACAATGAAAACTAGACCAGACAGTGAGGAATCCTGGAAAAAATTTTTTTTTACACAATATTTCCCTCGTGCTGGGAAATGATATCTAAGCCTCCTGGGCACAAATGCCCCCGTGCCCTAGAGCAGTGGCAGTGGTGGCCAGTGGCACACATGTCTTTTCTGTGACTGCCTGCAGCCTGCTGGGAGACAGGCTGTGATGGAAGAGGAGTCAGCATTCAAAGATAACCCCTGCCAGTCAGTGTATCACCAGGCAGGCTGCCATATCAAGTCACCATGGAGGCATTTTTCAGACTGAAAACTGCCCCCTGGTTACTTCCCAAGAAAACTGCAGTCCTCATAGGACCTCCAGTAGTCGCAGGACACTTCTCAGATTGAAGGGGGTTATTTCAATTGTGATGTGATATTTGGGGCTACTAGAAAGCAGAATGAAATAGAGCATGAAATACATTTTTCCTAGTAACTCAGTAATAATGATAAACTAGTTCAAGGTCTAGAGAATCCCAAAGAAAAGGCAACATATGGAAAGCCTGACCATTGCCTTTCATGGAAGTTCATACCAGGTTCCTGTGCTGGGCACTGCCCCTCGCTGGGCAAGGATGTGGCATCCTGCAGGGGACAGGCATCTCACCTTGGCATGCTCTGCCAGGGCCAGTTTGACATGACATGCAGAGCCTTTCATTTCTGAGCAGCACCATACACACACCATCGTTTACATTTTTAAGAAAATGCCGTCAAATACTGGGAAGCACTTCTGCAGCTGGGTAATTGAATTCAGAGCAACCCATTCCTGAATGGAAAATCAATAACTTGGCAACTTCAGACTTTACTTTTATTAACTCTTTCCCTAACACTCAAGAAACAATCCTCCTAAATTTTATAAAACAAAGAAACCTCTTAGGACTTAGAAGAATTATGTTACTTGTGCATCTTCCCAGTCCATATGCACATCACACTTATATTTATATTTCATATCCAGCATGTTTGTCCTAGAAATGTCCTAAAACACCTGCCTTTATGACAAACAATACCACTCACAGTGAGCAGTGTTTGCAGAAACACAGACACCACCCAGCCTGGATAATTTCAACATAGGCTGACAATGTAGAAGTTCTCAAATTGTGAATCATGTTGCATTAATGGGTGAAGTGGGTTCATATGCCTTGATATTCTGTTAATGGCCTTAACAGAATAACTCTGTTGCCATTGCTAGCATTAATGCAGCAGTAGGGAAACTGCTCTCCATCAAAACTTCTCTTCAACATCTCAGATGAGCTATGTGTGTGTAACAAAAAAAGCCAAAACCCTCACAACTCATACCTCAGAAGAAATGTCATGGAAACTTTAGGAGTTTTCTACTGGAAAAATTGTTTAAAGCTCTTATCTCAGCATTCAAATAGGTCATACAGTCTTGCTAAGCATAATTTTTCTGTTTACTCTGTATAACTAGAGCTATGTAGTAAAGGTACATGGCGAATAAGTAGAAATATGTATAAGGGTAGTAAAAAAATAAATTGCTTGATTCGCTCTCTTGGAATTTATTCCCAACATTTACAGCAAACTGAATAATCAAGTGAGTAAAGCTGTACTTCAGACTTAGTATAAATTCAGCACTAATCTGATTACAGAAATAATTCTTTTTCAGGGGAAGGTAATATGTTGACTGAGATATAAAGCCTGAATATACTGGGAAACAGAAACCTAGCACAAGAAAGCATATATCTGTGCTACAGATTAATTACAGGGAAGCACAAAACACAAAAAACTCCACTTTACCTTTCTGAAAAAAAAACCCTAAAATGCAAACTGAGCATGAAATGGGAGTAATCCTGTTTGCTGAGAGGTATCACAGCAGGAACTCCAGAGAAAGTGGTTGACATGGTTGTCTTCACCAAGGGATCATGCAGCCAGGAGTGCCTTGCAGCATTGCAGCATCCTGTGCATGTCACCCCGCTGTAGCAAGATTGCCCTTTATGGCTTCAGCTATGATAAAGAAGAACTGTTCAGCAGTTTTTGTTCATAGGATTTCATCTCCTTTAGAGTTGGGATTTTTGATGGAATTTTTTTTTACTGCTGTTTTAAGAAATCTCAGACATCATGCAAAATTCCTTCAGGAAGGTGGATTTAGAGTGAGAACTCCACAGGGCAGCAGTCGAGTGAGGGGAGAGGTGTCACTTCTCTCAACTGGGAAGCTTCTGTCTTGGTGTGAATGGTGCCCTTTGGCTTCAGGCACAAAGTCAGACCCTGCTGGTGGCCCTCAGCTGAGGGCATGGAGCCAGGCCCCATTGGATGCCTTTTCTGCAGATCCCACACTGCCTTGTGGGCAAACAGGTCCACATGCTCTGGAGGGTGCCATGCCTTGAACTGCACACACACCCAAACCTTCTGACTTGAGTTTTTTGTTCAGTGCCTTGCACTTGGTCTCTGAGCAGTTTTGAGCAGCAGCAGCAGCACCCTCACTGTTTGAACCTGCCATTGGCACAGGCTGGGCAGGGAAAGAAAGAAATAGGAACAGCTTTGAAAATGCCAGCATGAGTGGACCATACCTTCTGGTCTGGTAGGCAAAAGAGCAAGCCTGCTTCCTGGGACTCTTTATTCAATGCTTTCTTCAGTCTTGTACTTACTGCATTTTCTATCAATTTCATATATAAATACTCTGCTTACCCTTAATCACAGTTAATTTCAGTCCCTCTGATGCTGTGGATCAAAAAGCCTTGTTTATAGGCTAGAAATTGCTACAATGGTGTGGGGGTACATAACAAAAGTCCAACCCAGGAGAGCTCAGCAAGACCTGATGTGGCTCATACCCCTGACTCAAGAACTGTACAGAGCACAGCTCACCTGCGATATATGCTGGGGAACAGTCCTCAGACACCTACCAAGAGTGCATCACAGACAAAAGACTGGGAAATGTGCAAATCAAATCAGAAGGAGGATAGCTCAGATCGCAGATCTGCCAGCTGACAGGAAGGCAGCCGAGCTGATGGCAACATACACGTTAAAACCTCAACCCAGTTATATGTTGATAGACATGGAGCAATCTCCAGAGAAACTGAAATGGTTGGATGGATGTCAGCATCACTTTGAGAGTCCCAGTCTCACTACTGATTTTTTTTTTTTGCAGCCCAGGAAAAGAGAAGAAAGTAATACAGTGAAGTAGAGGAGACTGCAGTCATTAAAGGATTTCTACATCTGCTCTGCATTTTTCAGATCTCAAGGAAATATCTGTCAGGGAAATTTGAGACTTTTGGAAAGTATATCTCATATAGTGGTGGAAAAGAGCCTGCAATTTCACAGTAAGGCAGGATCTGATAATCTTGTACTAAATGTGACTTAAATTATCTCATTAAATGCTCTTCTTATTATTGCCCATTGTTGAGCAGCAATAGATATCTGGGGCACTGCTGTATGGTTCCCCATGAAAAACTCAGTGATGTGAAAAATCTGTGTATATTTTTAGTGTAATATCTTTTAATGACACATTTTCTGTGGTCCTTGAGTACAGGATCACAGCACACAAACTAGGCTTGTTTTCTTGCTTGCTTGCTTTCTTCCATCTTGTCCTCTTCCTGGCTGGCAGGGATCATGGCAGCCTGAGGAACTGAATCTGGTTGCAGACCTTTTTTAGAAACATGATTCACAGCTGTTGGGAATCTATATTACCAAAAATAAGCACCCTCAGCATGACTTTCCAAAGCACTTAGACCTCTGCATACCTGTGAAGGAAGCAAACTGTAGTTTATTCTAAATTCAAATGCTCTCTAAAACTTTGAGGAGCCTTGACATTAAATAAATATCCCTTGGGTTTCAGTGACACCTAATAGACAGTCATCCATTAAATGTGCTTGTAAAATGCTTTCCTATATATAACAGAATATCCTAAAGGCTATTTAAACTGTGCTTAATTATTTCCAGTTTTGTTGATCTCTGCAATACAAAGGCAATGTCTGTTCATGACTAAGAACCATAATAGGGGCTTATTTCAAAGTCTCAGGGTTTTCTCATGTCTTCTGTATTATTCACAATTTCTTTGTTTTGAGTGGGATTAAACTACACCTGAACTGTGCCAGAAAATACACTGCAATAAAAATAATGAATGTTTCACTGTAAAAAAGTTTAAAACCTCTTTGGAGCCAAGTAGCATCTGCCCAAGGCCCCAGTTTATTCTGCCTTGTACCTGTTTACCCAAAGCACAGACAAGAGCAAACTTGGAAGGACTGAACAGCTGCAGCAGGGATGAGCCCCCCTCAGGTGTGCCACCCCTCCTCCCTTCACAAGCTTTGACGCACAGCAGGACGTGGTGAGTTTGCAGAGCACCTGCAGGAAGGATGCAGGTGAAATTTGTGATTTATATCTGCTGCCTTTAGTTCTCCTTGGGGCTGGCTCCCCCATAAAATCCCTGTCCCAGGCCCTGCTCTTCATCCCATTGGAGTTCTCAGCAAGGTGATGGCAGCACATGTAGCACCGGTGTTTTGTAGGGCTCCCTGATGTGGTTTGCAGGGTGAGCAGGAGAGGACACAGGACTGTGAAATCCAGCCTGGCATCTGTCTGAGTCATCTCCCAAGGGAAGGACTTGTGTCTTCCAAGGGGAAGGGAAGTGTGTCTTCCACTATTCTCTTAAAGCTGCCACTAATTCAGAGTAAAAACCAGACCTCATCTGTAAGAGACATGGCTGTTTGGGACTCAAAAATCACCTGCTGGCAGGGGCCAAAGAGAGAAAGTGAGCTGAGCCCTATTGCATGCTGGAAAGGAGGCTTCAGTGTCGTGATGGGACCCGTTCCCCAAAGTGAAAGCTTGCTGCACCTGACCTACACAAGTGTTTCAAGTCCTTGTCAAAGTCTGGTGGGCAGCTCTCCTCCCAGGTAATTGTGTTCTCTCACCCATCAAACCACCTCCCAAGTTCTGGTGTTTGCAAGAGATGAAAGGGTTCTCTTGGTAGGCTTATTTATATTTCTATTTCTTTCTAAACAGGTCAGAAAATGGAAAAAAAAAACCCACAGCTACAAAAATCACATAACAGTAAGGAAACAAAGCAATTCATCACATTACATTTTTATATTTATACAGCTCTGCAACAATATCACAAAGAGGAGAGATAAAAAGCAGTTCATATAATTCACATGTTAATAGCGCACATATTCCAGAAAGGAAAAAAAGAGGGATGATAACATTGCCAGAGAACAGACATGAAAGGTCAAGGCACATCAAGTTGCTGGCAATCATCAAAGACAAAAGAAACACCATAGAAACTTGTATTTAAAGAAGAATCAAACACCAGTAAAGAATGTTAATGAAAACCAGGTAGGCAGTTCATTTCCTTGAATGAAAGGTGCTTTTAAAATGTGTTTGTCTTCAGGTAAAAAGGAGAGAGAGTGCAGGGAAGTGGTGTCCTTGCAAAGCTCCAGCAGAGCTCAGACTGCAGCGCTGGCTCCTGGGATGGCATCTGAAGTCAAGCAGGACAGTGGGCTGAATTCTGCCTCCTTCCTCATCTTTGCCTGCACCTTTTGCTCACATTCTTTTGTATGTGTAAGTCCCAACAAGCATCAATGGAGACAACCAGAAGTATGTAAACTTGCTGCTAAGTCATCGGGACAACCTCTGCTCATCTCATCTTCGGCAACCTGATTTTGCAGGGCTGTGTCCAAACCCTCGTCATTGCTATTCATCTCACAGCTGCGCCTCAGAACTTTCACCTGCAAATGGGATTACAAATGCAATCATTAGTACAGATTCCCCAAGAAGCTTTCACAGTATTACAATTAGATTTCCCATTCTAGCAGCATCTAAATCAATATGATATGATTAGTTACTCTCGTGGATTACATGCTGCTGTACAAAACCTTCACACACAGAAGTCTGAGTAATTTAATCAGGCAGTAATGGATTCTGGGAATGCTCCCACTGTCTAGAAACTTAAAATCATTCTGTCTCTATAATAATTTGCCATTATGCACCTGAAGCTAAATTGCCTGACATACCTGACAGTGGACAGCAGTGATTAAAACAGGTCACATCTCATCAGCCAAAGTGGCAACTCCCTCTGAATTCACTTTGAAAACTGAATTTGAGGGAGAAAAAAAAACACCTTTACTTGTTTTTCCAGGGCTATAACTTAGGTTTTAAGCTGTCTCTTTAAATACATATATGTATGTATTTGTGTGTGTGAGAGAGAGAGAAAGACAGTGATATCCATTTCTCATCATTTTAGCCAAGGTGAGAGGATTATATGAACTAATGCTCCTGGGGAAATGCAGCAGACCAAGGCAGAAATGAGCACATCATTTTATTTCTCTGAAGGTGCTCAGCACTGCTGAGCAAGATATTAGGAAGGAGGAACTTTTCTGGAAGGGTCTTGAAAGAAAAGAATCCTTGGCTGCCATTGTCAGCAGCTCACAGGAGAGAGCAATTCTGTGCAGAGGAACCTGAGCTGCTGGTAGCTGCTGTTCAAGAAAGGATTTGAACCTCATTTCCCCCAGCTTGAATAAACAGCTCAGCCCTGCACCTCTGAGCTGCAGCAGCTCTTCTCTGCAGCCATCCTGGCATTGCAAACAGCCCTGAAACACAAACCATGGTGCTCAGTGCTGCAAGGGCGGCTGACAGTGGCAAAGGGAAAACACACAAACCCATGCATGGAGAAACAGCTAGAGCTTCATTTAAAATATTTGGCCTGTGTATTTATAGGCAGAAAATACTCAGAAATGTGCTGCTGTTCATCTCCTATCCTACCAATGTGCAACAGCTTATGCCTAAGAAATACAAGCCGTTATGTTGCTGTTGAGAACATTCCTTTTTTTATAGCACAGTTGCACTGAAATAGTCCTGGCCCATACTGCCTGAGGACTCTTGCTTTTGAGAAGGATTTTTCCTATGGTAAATTGATATTTCAAAAAGCCAGTTGGCAAGAAAAGAAAGAAAAACAGCTATCCATGGAAACTTTTCTAAGCAATAATCACCAGTGAACTCTGCCCTCATTATAAAACTCTACATAGCCTGACATAAAAAAGCCCCATGATGCACATACACTTCTCACCTCTGTATTCCCCATAATAGTCTCGGCTATGTTACTCTGCTCAGATATGCTGACCAGTGGCAGTGTTACTCTACATCTTTGAAAGGGTAAGATGTGGTCTGTGTGCTGAGCCAGGCGTGGAGTGTGCCAGGGCTGCTCCCAGAGGCACCACAGCACTGACACTGCCACACGTTGTGGCACCGCCAAAACCCCTCTGGCACTGCTGGGCACATTAGTCCTCCTGACAAGAGGCTGTTAGACAAATCTCTTCTTAATTCTTCATTGGAGGTGCTGAAGGAAATCTGTGGAGGTCATTAACCAAAGGAATTGGTGCCGGTGGCATTTGGGCAGGGGGAGGAGGGTGCTGGCAAGCTCCTGGTCATGGTCACTTATTCACCCATCCTGTGCAGCCCACAGTCCACCCCTGAAGGGAAGGGCTGACATTTACTGCCGGCTGGAGATTGGACCACTGCATTACCATTAATAAACAATAAAGCTATTAAGGCGCATTAAAGCTTGGCAATGAACTTGTCAAAATGGATGATCTATAAATCAATATAAACAGCAATGACAGGCAGTAATTGAATTCCAGTGGTCCCTCATAACATGCTAAATATGAAGGGACATGACATGCTGAAAATAAAGTAAGAAAGCTGAAAAATTGATAGCATTAACGTTCTCCTGGTGAAACGTGGCATCACTTTAGCCTTTAATGGGGATCAAACTGTGAATACGTATTGACTTCTTCTTTTAAAACAAGAAAATGGTCACATATATCTGAGACTTCCCAATTTAGAAATGGCTGCTCAAAAAGTTCACAGCCATGCTGGATGTCACTGCCACAGAGCAGCAGACAGAGCCCTCCTCCAATGGGTTCATTAGCAGGACTTCTTGCTTTACTTGGGTAGGAAGAAGGATGGGGTTTGTACAATCCAGAAAGCCTCTGAAGTTGATTCATCCGTTTTCATCTTCCATAAAGGACCAGCAAAAGCCCATTGGGCAGGAGAAGTTAATGGTAGCATGCTGCCAGGCTCGGGTGGCTACATATCTTTCAAATTCAAATATAACAAGCCAGGCCTCAAAAGCAGAGATCGAGACAATCAGAACGGAAAGAAATCGGTGAAGTCGCAGCAAGCCTTTTAATGTAGATTCAAGTGACAGCAAATAAATCATGACAGCTTCTGTGGATGGAACCAGGGCCTCATTCTTTATTTTCTCTTGATGTGCTTCACTTGGTGAAGCCTTTCTTAGACAATTTTCTCAATTAAGCCCTATTCCACTGGAGTTCAGAAAATGCTGAAATGGAGGGTTCAAACAGCCTACTGAGGATTATTTTCTCTGTGCCACCTCGCTCACGGGCAGAGAGCACCTGTATTCAAAAGTCATGAGAGATATTTGCATTTCAAGGGTGTCTCTGGGCACAGAGAGGAAAAGATAGAAAAGAATTACATAAATGAGTGTCCATGTATGAGTGGTGGCCTGCTAATAAGGTGCTGAGTGGTTAAGAGCAGCAGAGATGGGTCAGGGACTGGTCACCACTGCAGAATCAGTGCAATAGCCAAAGAGCAGTGGGTGTGCCTGGCTTGGCCACCACCAGTGGGCTAATACTGCTGCATGGAAAAAGTCCCCATTTAACAAGAGGCAGAACTTCATTAGGGCCACTCTGCACCATTGTGTCTTGTAAACAACCCATGTTTGGAAGAGAGACAGGTGAGGGGGAGGCATTTTCTGAGAGTTCCTCTGTTTTGACCCAAATTTTAAAATTTAAAGGGAAAAAACCTGTAAGAAACAGATCAAGGAGGTAGCACTTTTTCCTTTTAAACATAATTTACCCTTTGAGGTCAGCCAAGACTCATCTGACGTATCTGATGTGCATTCTGTCTTCAGATTTGCTGAGTGCGTACTGATATAACATGAAAGGTTAAGGAAGCCCATGATAAAAAGTGTAAAACCTTTAGAGATGGTCTGTGGAAATGTAAGACATGCATCATCCATACCTTGTGTGGAAACTGATGAAGCAGGTCTCAAACAAAACAATTTTGCCTGTGGAGATATTGAAGGTGCCAGTATCCAGCATCCCTGCCAACTCTTGTACACCATTTCCCCCCATCCCATCCTAAATTCCTCAGTCAGGAGCTGTGTCTTACCTTCCTGTGCCTTTAAACCTGCAGGAGCAGGGAAGCATGGTGTGCACTAATAGCACTGGCTTTAACCAACAGGACAGCTCTGGCACATTGTCCCCTGAAATAAATAAGCTTGCCTTGACTTTTCCCTGCATTTGCATCCTCCTTAATTTTTCTTACTTGGAGATTTTTTACTGCCATTTCAAATATGAGAATTTAGTCAATTGAATGCAGTGCTGATTAACTCAGTATTATAATTGTGCTTCATGAACACCTACTGCTTGTATGTTGCTGCTCTCCAAATTCCCATTACACTATTAATCTGGGTTTTATGATACTTCAGAACTGAAGTATCAAAAAACTATGATGTAAGTGGAAGAACTCACAGTGGCAATTTACAAAAGAGCTCATATGGGTTATTATGAAAGCGACAAAAAACCAAAACAAGCGAGCCTGTTTGCAAAATCCAGAGAGTCTGCTGACCTGGGAGAACAATTAAAACCAGATACGACATGGCAATAGCTGGCTTTTCAACACTGCCTACAGCATGTCACCATGCTGGGTACAGGGCTGTGTACTTGTTCTTCAGTGTAGATGGAAGAAATCCAGCCCTCTCCACTCAGATTTCCTTTCTTCAGCACCTGTGAGGGAAGAGAAGCAGCCTGTTGTGATCGTGTTAATACACTATTCACTTTTCCATTTGTTGTTTTCTCAGTCACTATGCTCAGAGAAGGATTTTGTACCATGAGAGAAACCTTTACTCCCCAAATACTTACATCCTAGGGATAGTACGACATAAGCATCTCACTCACTGCTGTATTTGATTCTGGTGTAGTGTGATTGTACTAGACCTGTTGTGCCCAGGCAAGGCAGGACACACACCTACCCTGCAGATCAGGGAGCAGAGAATTGCTCCACCCACCTTGCCCTGCTGTGCACAAGCTCCCTGTCCGTGTGTCCTCTGCAGCAGTCCACACCTGGGGCCAGGAAAGCGGCACCGTAGAAAGAAAAATGGCTTAAAATAAAGTGACCAATGTTCAAATGAAGGCTTATAAGGAAGTGTGATAAATCTGTCTATGCTTCAGCTGTACTTGGAACAAAACCAGGAAACAAGTTATTTTTTACGGGAATGAACCACCTCATTTTCTTATGAAATTATCATCTCCTTGCAGAGTACTAGAAAGGGATTTCCCTGGGGAATCTTCATAGTGAGAAAGACACTAGGAACCTTTCCAAAAGCTGTAGTTCCCTAAGCAGAGCAAGAGCTTTCCTCATCTCAGCCCCAACCCAAGTCCTAACCCATTTGTAACCTTCACTCTATATCTTTCCCGAATCCTAAACCTTCCCTAACTCTATTACTAGAGGAAAAGAAAGACTGCTTTTTATTTTTTTTCTAATGTGAGTCTGGGATAACTTCCAAACCCTTATTGAGGGTTAGGGTTGAAAGAGAAATGTGGGTATACCCATGGCAGTGAGACTGAAATGGGGTTGCACAAGGTAAGCAAAGACTTCAGGGATGGTAGATGTGAGAAGTATTTGGTATAGGTAATGGCCAGAGGAACACTGCCAATGGTTCAGCCATAGCTGGTTTAGGGTTAATATTAAGTTTAGTGTTAAGAGAAGAATAAAGTTCAGTTTTATTTGCTGGGGTGGGGCTGAAAAAGAGCAGCAAAAAGAGATCAAAGAATGCAGTAGCAAAATATTTCAGGTTCATCTGTCACACTAATCCTCAGCAGCTACTAGTGAGGTGGTGAGGAATGAAACATTAGATGCACCTTTGAACCCAGTGATGCCTCTTGACAGAGCAAAACACCTCCCAGGAGCCAGATGCCATTTCTCCAACACTGGCCAACATACAAAGGACTGAGATTAAGAAAAAATGTAGTTTTCTTTCAATATTGTTTAAAGACTTATTTTTCACACACTGTACTCTCTTTAATTTCTGACCAATAGCTAGAACTAGATTTGGCTCCTGAGTCAAACACACAATGTTCTTGAAAATACAATACCAAAAAAGATGTTTTGCTCAAAGTGCCTAAAATGGAGCCTGATAGAAAGAAAGTAGATGCTACCCAGACACAAACTGTGCTGAAACACATTTCTGGTTGTCCCTAGGCTCGTTATTTTCCCCTTGTTTAAGAATAGCAGTGTTTGGTGTCACCAGTCTCTGGAGGCTGCCTGCTACTGCTCATCTGCCCAGGTGCAAAGGAGTGGTACAAGGCTGCTTTCACTGTCTCCCTGGCTGCTCCTGCATATCAAAGACCTGCCGACAAAAGCAGGATGTTTGATTCTTGCCAGCAGAAAGCACTTGCGATCTCATTGTTCCCTGGACACGAGGACAAATAGCTATTTACTGTGAACCGCAGACTCACTGCAAGAAATTAAATGCCTTTGGTGGTTATGAATGTAAATACACGTCTCTTCTTGAGATGAGACTCACAGATTCCAGGAATTGCTTCCCGCTTTACATTTTGGGTAAACTCTGAGCTTGAAAAACATACAGTTTGAAGAGCATCCGTCCCTTCCTCTCCATGATTGCTAGGCAAGGGATGGGGAAAGCAGGCTGAGTCCAGCTGTGGCAAAACCCTTGGGAGGATATGCAAAGCCATCTTTTTGATTACGTAATCCCTCTGCAAGCCCTTTGCCATTAAAATATGATTAAAAGCCATGGCCGGGAGGAGTTCACCTTTAGAAAATGACACTTACAAGAAATCATTTCCCAAACAGATACTTGCCTGAGTCCCTGAGATGAAGAAGAGGTTTGATGGATAAGAAGGCAATATTAAAATGTCTCCTCACATAAGAAAACAGAATGAGAGCAATCATCAGAATTTATCAGTCTGAGAGGAGCAGAGTGTTTTCTTGGCACTGAAGGGACCCAGTACACTAAATCAAAACCAGAGCACAGGCTCACAAAAGAGAGACAGATGTCTCTGCCATATAAATGCCACATAAATGAGCTTTCTGGAAAGGGGATCCTGTTTAAGCACACACCATAGTGGCATCTGGGAAAGACATAACCAAACAAAGCAGAGCATGAAGTTGGTATCAGCACTGGAACTGCAGCAATTTTTGAAGGGTAATGACCCATCTGCCAACCATGCTTGGGGGCTATGGCTTTGATATTTTGGATCTTCTTCTTTGCAAATCCCCATTAACCTCCTAACACCTGAATCAACACCCATGTATTTACAAATCATCCATTTTTAATTCATTCAGGCCAAAATGTTGTCCAGACTCATCAAAATCCTGCCTCCTGAGGACAACACGAGCTTCCTGCTGAAAACAGGAGTGAGCTGTGATTCAGAGTGAGCTGTGTCCCAGGAAGATACTGCTACAGCCATGACACATCGCAATGCACAGCAGCCTCATAACACTGCCACAGTTCCAGAAAATGCTCAGAAAATAAGCAGTGCCCTGAGAATGCCAGGCAGGACACATCTCTTTTGATAATATGCCAAATACAAAAGCACAACTGTAAACTTTCTTTTATGGAGACAAATTGAGTCTTAAATTGAATCAGACTTGAGCCCAAACATGACTTTTACGTGGCTGTTGAATGTAAAATATAAAACATGACTTCAGTTTCCTAATAGAGAGATAGAGACTATGTAGGTCTTCCTTGGATGAAGAGGGGCAGAAAGGAACAATGTAAAGACCAAGGCTTCGCAACAGCAGCCAGGGTGAAATGCACATGGGAAGAATGGCTTAGCAGCTCTTCATGTTAGAATAAGCTCTAAGAGCATGCAGGCATCACTGGAGGAGGTCAAATACAAACCTCTCCTTGGGAACGGGTGAGCTGACATCATAGCCATCTGTGTTAACCCCTGGCACTGATTAGCCTATTCCCCACTCCCTGGAAAAGCAGTCTGCAAATAGCATCAGGCCTGACCTACTTCTGCCTGCTTAGCTGTAAATTTCAGTGATCGGAGCTTTTCTGTGCCGGTTTTCTTCCAGCAAAATGTCCGACTTTTCTGCCTTGCTCTTCAGAGGCATTGAGTAAGCCCAAGGTCCCAAAATGTGTTCCTCTGAGCTGGAGAGGAGAGGGAGGGATAAGCTGTTGTGTGGGAGGGCACTCAGCATGCTGTGTGTTCACATCAAGTAAGTGGCACTGGTGGAAAGGAGTGATGTTTTCAAGGCACGGCTTACACATCTGGATGAAGGCAGACTGCTTTTCAGAGGCAGGGAATCGCTCTGTAAAGAGACGTTGAAACCTGAGCAACATGCTTAACAGCATATTTATTCAGTGAGAACTATTATAAAAGTGTCATGTGTGTTGAACTCATTTTAATGCTCCGAAGGCTGAGAGGAGATGGAGTGAATAGGTAAGGTCATCAGCTAACTCCAGAAAAAATCTTATTGTTGCGGCTCAAAAGCACTATGTTCTTTTTTACTGCTGAGCTCTACCTTCTAAGCAAGAATACTCAGGGAAATCTAGTGGAATACAAAAAGTTTTTTCCCTCAGCTCTTCCAAGGGTACATGTCACCTCTTTGTTCCAGTCATTAGGAATTAGGCTGCAATTGATACAGTCATTTGGGGAGTCAGAGTAAGATAATGAATTAATTAGTTTTAGTTTTTTATTTCATTGCTGTGACTTGACCATTAATCATTTCTTAACAGGATTTTTTTTAATCCCCCTACAGTCATACAAATTGAACATCAAATTTAAATAGAGCAGTAACATTACATCCTAGTCTGAAATAAGGAAAAACCTCCAACTGCATAACTCCATGAGACAGAAGTATCTGTACCACATTAATACTAGGAATTTTCCTATTAATAAATAACACAGAAAAAAAGAACAAAAACCAAAACCAACTTGCCATTAACTGAAACATGCCTTAACTGAAAAATTCTGACAAGACCCATCTCCTCAGTTCTTTATTATCCTGTTTCCATAATGCAAGTGAGAATACAAGTGTAGGCCCTTAACAATGTGTATTTTTCTGCTATGCTGTGTTCAATGCTATGTATAAATACTCCATCCATGAAAAGGAGCATGAGCTCCAGTTTAAATTTTTCCTCACAGCTATGCTGGTGCCAGGAAAATCAAAGAAGACTGTAAACATGTGGATTTGGGGTGTACTTTCAATATATAGATTGAAATATTATAAATAATACATATAATATATAGAGTATTTATGATTATAAATAATATATATAATATCCTATTATTTATCCTAATTCTCTTCAGTTTTGTACCATAATATGTTTATTAAATCAACACATAGAAACTGTTGTTTGGCAGATGGCAGAGTCTGGTCTTAATCTGATGAAGTAGTAGAAAAAGAAGGATGATTCCTCTTTGAAAATTTTAGGGAATTTCTTTAATGATTTTGGGATTTCTTGTTGCAGCAAAATGTTGCAGCAAAATTCACTGCAGCCTGTTTTTTATACAATTCCATTAAAGAAGATTAAGAGAGGAAAAAGTTGCTTATTCAGACAAAACAGAGAATGGGGAGTCTTAGGGAAACTTCTGCAGTGACCACTTTTGCAAAAACAGCAAATTCATCCATATTTGACAGGCAAACTACATCTGAGTAACGAAAGTACATATTTATGCACTGTTTGCACACAAATCCTCAACTGCATCCTTGAAAATCAGCGGAGCACTTCAACTCCTATAGCTATGTATAAAAGGGCTGAATAATTTTATGGTCAGCAATAATAGCATTTTTACTTTTGCAAATAAAGGAAACTTGGGTGAAGCAGAAATATGATTGCCACAGGCATTAAAAAGCAACAAGCACATTTGTGTATGTGTAGCACTGTGTGCTTAATCAGGTCCATAATGCTTGGATGGATATATCATCAAATCTTCCACTAATATTCAATTTCACATTCGTTTCCTTCAGGTGAGGTCTGCTCTGTTGAATCCCAGAGGCAGGTGAAGATTCTGCCACCCTGAGCAGCCAGACCCCAGCACTGGGTGGGGAAGGTTGCAGGCTATTTAGGGCCATTTAAGAACAAATTGATTGATTGAGACACTTCTCTGTCTCTCCTTGGCTTTTGCAGGGAACAAAGCAACTCCAGAGGGGAAGGTAAAGGACACCTATCACTGCCCTTCTACCAAGGATGCGGGGAACCTATGTGAGGTTTAAGGGACTTCCACCTACCCCTCCCATCCTCTTCTTGGCAGGGCACAGAGCTCAGGTGGTGGCCCTCTCTGGTGTACTAGCCTTGTTCCCTGTGAAGTGGGACATTCTGGCTTCTTGGCTCTCTAGTATTGACACAACTGAACCATTGGCCAGTAATATGTCCTAAATAGCAAATACCTGTTATAGGGACCTAGATTGTTCAGGCATATTAGACAGTCATTTAATGAGGCATTAGGACACACTAAAAAATCTTCTAAATATCGACCAGGAATGTCTCAGGTGGACCTGATTCTCCCTTAGCAAGGAAGAAGGGGTGGGTAATGCCTGAGGGTAATGCCTAAGGTGTCAGCCTGGCCTCTGCCCCTATTTCAAAGCGTGGTATTCAGATCACAGATATGTCAAGTGAGTAACTGACTCCACAGCCTAGACCTCAGGAGAGCCATCCAACCCTCTTTCCTCATCCCCCTTGGTTGCTTGCCACTGATATTCTCCACAGATGTGTTTGAAGGAGCAGAAATGTATGGTGAATTGCGGCAAACTAACCTAGAAGACACCTCACTCTTGGCCTGCTTTGAAGAGGGATTGATTTTTAGTGATGTTCACATGGGCAACAAGGACCCCTTGGGTCTCAGAAGGTGGAGGATCTTCCCTTAACAGAATACCCAGGAATATAGCACAGGACAGAAACACATGAGACACTCTGATGGTATTAACTCTGATAATAATGTTGCCAGCCCAAGAGAGAATATATTTCTCTTTCACAGACTGAAATAAAAAGTTAGCATTTTGAGAGCTTTGCATACATTACAGGAATTAGACATACTGCACCACAAACAAGCTGTGCTGCACGGGGCCTCTGCAGTGCTTGGGATCTCTGTGTCTATAAATCAGACACTCTGGAAAGTTTATGAGGGTGATCTGTCCTTCAGCACCACACGGTGTGGGAGGCACAGTTCACTCCTGGTGGCAGTATGGCTGTGCTGGAGTTTACACCTGCAGCCCAGGGGCCTCGGGGACGTGTGGGCCAGGCATTCAGCAGCAGCTCCTTCAGCAGCTTTTGCCATTTTGTACAACCTCCCTTCCCAAACAGGCTCTGCTCTCTTTTCCCAGCTGTTCCAGCTGCAGACGGCATGCTCCAGTGAAGCCAATGGAAAAATACACAGTTGTTTTCTCTGCACTGCTGTGCTTGGAGCCCTACCAGGATGAGGGAGCAGATCCATATGCTGCCTTTGTGTGCCCGAGGAATGCTGGTCCAGAGACTGTAACTGAACCTTATCCAGGGTTATACAGGAGCTGAACTTTAAACTGAAATTTCTTCCCAGTCTTGCTCCAACAGTCATGGAAAGGCACAGAAAAGTAACTGGTGGCTCCCTTGGCACGAGACTAGGTCTCTACAGTGCAAAACATCAATTTCTTTTCCTAAGAGGACAGCAGGAGGCCACCAGTTTAAGTGACTTGACTTAGTTGCTCACATGCAGAAAGAATTAATTTGCAATGGCTGTAAAGCAGCAGGACAGCCAGGTGCAATCATGAATCTCGGCAGCTCTTCATATTTATATTAGGCCCTTTGCAGCTGCTCTAGAGGCGCCTCACTAACTCTGAACTTCCCCTGAATACCAAGTGACTAGTGCACTGTCCCTCCTTCCAAGAACACACAGACATAGCAGAAACAGATAAAATAATCAGAGGAAGTGCTTGGAAAGTTTTTCCATTTGGAGAACAAAGGGATGCTTCTCCCTCAAGAGCAGTGTGAGAGGATGGGATAGCCTAAATCAGGTGTCTTCTGCAGTCAAGTCAGGGCTGTCACAAATCCAGGAGCAGAACAGTGCAGTTTGTGGCCCCTGCCAAGAGCTGGAAAACTAGCTTTTAATCCAGTTTTAGTAGTAGAAAGCTACTTATGTCTTTGTACATGTACATTGTATGCAAGTGAGACACACCAACAGAAGAATGTGCATGGACCTGGGGATGCACCTTCGCTAAGCAAGAGAGGGCTGATGGAACACCAAAGCTATGAATTTATAGCGTTTGCATCCAGCCTCTCCTCAGAACTTTGTCACTTGTTGGACTGCTAACACAAGTAAGGCTGCCTGAGTTAGGTGATTCATGCCACATTCCCTAAATGTCTGGTCAAATTTTGTGCCAAGGCTTATGTGATTTGAGTTATGGACCATGCTTGTACACCTTCACCTGTGCTTGCGTTCCAGTGTCTTCTAGGTGTTTATGGGCTACATTTGGCTTTAATGCATCCTTGAATATTTTGATTGGTTTTTTTCTTCATGCTGGTGCCATGGGGTAGCACACATGGGTGTGATGAAGTCATCCAGGCATGCGGGGTGCTCGGTTGCGACGGAGGGTGTCCGTTCCCTCGTCCCCCGCGGGTAGAGACGCCTCCGGATGCAAGTCCGGTGAAGCTACCACGGGATGGGGAAAGCAGGAGAAGCAATGCTCACCCTAGCTGGTTGTAGAGCAGGTCGCAGGCGAGTAACTACAAGCACGAAGGATCCTTTTGAAACAAGCTCTTTAATGGGGGGTGGTTCCACCAAGGAGCCAGCCCAAAAGGACCCCGGGCTGCTCCAGGAACAGGGTTTTAAGGGGAGAGGGTGGAGGGTAGGAGCCCGACTCTGATTGGACAAGGGGGTGGATCCGGGCCACACTGACAGGGATGAGAACCATTGGGAAGTGAACAGGGGAGGGATACAGCATAACCAACCAATGGGGAACCGAGTGGGGTAGAAGATTCTGGACTTGAGGGCAAGGGTTTGGGGAGATTGGCAGGATCACTCCGCCCCTTGGGAGGGGAACGGGCGGAGAGTGACAGGGATCCTCCGCCTAGTGGGCGGAGGAAGGGGAGAGGCCAAAGGGTAAGTGACAAACTGGGGAGAAAACAGGGTTGTTATGGGAACAAGAACTGGGAGGGGTACAGATTTACAACTTATCACTAAGTTAAACTCAGACCAAATACAACAAATACAGAACCATAGGATAAAATATAAGAAACCGTCTCCCACACAGGCACTTAGGCACTTGGCCCACACATAGCTGGGTGGATGAGTTGATGTTTCCCTTGCTTGAAATCTATCTCCTGATTATAAGTGGTTAAAAAGTTTGCACTAAAAAGTTTTGACAGGATGTGTCATTTTCATTAAATGTTTCATAAGGAGATTTGGCAGAAGGGGGACATTTCTTATAATTAAACTTGGATGGGGCTCTGGTTTAGTACATGAGACACAAGACATAAGCCTCTGCTTGGCAGCATCTGCAGTGAAAAGCTATATGAAGAGCAAGGTGATCAGCACAGACCTCCTCCAGGAGGAAGGACCCCAGCTTTCAGCGTATGCCATCACTAATACATGCTACATTATGGTGTACAACAGAACCCAAAAAAATTTAAAATGATGGTGAAATGAGACTGGTGGTCTCTGGTTAGATGTCTGCTGACAGCATGCTCTCTGCCCATCCTCATGTGTCAGCATGAGGAGGCCTCGTGGGGACCAAGCTCTGGGCCAGAGGAGGTCTGCAGCCATCTACCCCATCCCAGAGCGTGCAGGGGGTGCAGCATCACTTTAAAACCTGTCTAAAGGTGTCTGGGGAAGAAACCACAGGCTGTAAGCTGTTAGCAGAGAAGAATGGATGCCTGGACACAGAATCAGGCAGCATAAACCAGGCTGAAGCAGATCCATATGTGTAAGAAAAGTTCAGTGTCACAGAGTCAGGGTGAGCAGCAGCCAGCATGATTGAAAAGCAAGCGAGCAGTAAATAGAGTAGCTACCAATTCTGTGCCCTGGAGACACCAGCCAACCTGACTGGCCTTGGCCGGCAGCCTGAGCGATGCCAGGTGCAAGAGCTGTATCGCTCTCACTCCTTGGCTTTCTGTATTCCCATTTTCAGTACTTAACTAGATGCTCTATATCAACATGCTGGTGCATTTCTTCACTCACATACATTTCTCAGGTGTGTACTTTATATCAGAAAGCTTATACTCCTTTGAAGGGATGTGAAAAAGTCATGCCACAGGTTTGTCCTTCCAACATCCAGTATGTGCATCCGGCCCTGTTGCTCTAATGATATTCAAATATGATACAGAACTGAAGGACAACTTTTAATCTGAGTGAAAAACAGAAGTTCTTTATCCCATAGCCTCAAGGGACCTATGTCCTCCAAGGCTATCCCACTCACTAGAAGTGTACCCAGCCCTGGTCTTCTCCTTCTAAACTCCATCATTTTATTATTGTATTACTTTATTCAGTGTTTTAGGACATTCAGTGTTTTAGGGGAAAATTTCTGAATGTATTTACTCAATAAAAGGTAAAATAAACCTCATCAGCCTGCAAGTATCTGAAATTTCTCTACATCTGTACAAAGAGAAAAGAAAGGTGTGTGTGTGTGTGTTGATTTTTGGCCTCAAATTGTTGCTGCAACTCAAATCCCCTACTTAACTAACTTGTGTCATCTGTACTTTTCATCTCCACCTGTGCAATCATTTGCAGAAACATTATTAGCTGTTTGATTTTTTTTCCCCAGTTTGCTTCCATAGCAACATCCATCAGGGAGAGAACAGCAGGAGCATATGGGGAAGTTATAAAGCACATTTTCTACAAGAAAAGGAGGCCAAAGCATTTAACAGGCAGCACTTAGGTTTCCCTTAGTAACTGAAACTCCAAAATACCTCTCTTGTTTCAGTATGTCCTAGTATTAATTAGGCTGCTTAATGATGTACCAGTGAAGGCTGGAGGTAATACATGGGTTGTCTTTAATTAATCAAGGTACGGGAATATTTCTTTGAGATTTAAGCTCATTGCCAAAACACATCTTTGTTACATTTTTGTGTGCGCGTATTTTACAAGCAAGGCTTGGAGCTATTAGACAGCCTTTGACATACTAAATATCATGGAATATTTTTTTCATAAACTTCCAAAGAGAAATGCTAGAGCTGAAAATTATCTGTTTGAATAGTTTGAAATCTGTCACCAAGGAATAGCTAGAAGCTGTCAGGTCAAATTTAGAATAAGTATATAAGAAAAAAAAAGCATATTTCCTGCATTTCTCTCCTTACCAGTAGCAACCAATTTAAGCTGGTATTTTATTAATGAAAATTGTACTGGTGTTCCTCTTTGGTTTAAAATACAGACCCTGAAGCTCAGTATGAAAACATTAAGAGTTGTTAAGCCTCTTTAGCAAATCAAATATTGCACTTATCTCTTGACTAGATCCATGTTTATGCCAATACGTACTTGAAATGTAGATGTTGATGTTTTGGGGGTGTTGTACACTGCATAAGCATAAAACTGACAGGGAGACTGATGAGACTGCAGTATAGGATGTTGGTGGATATTAAATAATTTTTGTCCAGACAAACACACTGGAACACACATTTGTCCCCGGTGTGCCTGCTGGTTCAGAAGTGTGGTCAGTGCGGGATGTAGGAGGAGACAGACCCACAATCCTCCTGAAGCTCCTGAAAATCATTGTGAAATGCAGCTACAGCTTCACATTTGTTCATTCTGTCTTTCCCTGTCAATTCCTTGCTTTTCTTCTCTTCATATCCAAATTGTTCCCTGGTCCACACATGCCACTTCAGCTCCCCCCACCCCTCGCTTTTTCTTCCCATCTCTTGCTGTCTTTTCCCTGTGGCTCCTTCTCTGCCTGGTCCACTTGTTCACTGCCATCCTTAGAACCAGCCCTGCCCCACCCAATCTCCCTGACAGTGCGACTGCCCTTTCTGCAAACAGTTCAGCAATTCTCTCATACACCCACCAGCTGAACTCTTCTGCTCTTTTCCAGCTCTGTATATCCTCACCTCCTTCAACACCTCCTTATCCCTGGCAGTTGGTTCCCATCTGAGTGTAACATGTCACCACCATCCCAGTGCCACCTTCTCACCTCCTGCAGCCCTTCCACCATCCAGCCACATCTCTCTCTATCCCTTCACAGGGCAGACCTAGAGGAGCAGGGGATGTCTCCCAATACAGCAGAGGAGAGTAAAATCTGCTCACACATTTCCAGCATATCTGAAAGCCTTCTGTGATCCATCACACGTTCAGTGCCTCTTTGCCAAATCTGGACCAGAGCCCCATGACCTGTCCTGCTGCCTCCATCACCTCTGCAACCAGTGGAGGCTGCTGCATCAGGACCCTTGAAATCCCACTAAAAATCAAAATTCACCAGGAAACGCAAGCTGGCCATGGACAACTATAGAGGCATATCAGTGGCCTGAGGCCTCTGGCCAAACTGAATTAACAGACTCAGGGTTACTTGGGTACATAGACGTGCTGGAGGTTGCTCTTTACTTGTGAAAAGTTTTGGTTTTTAAAACAGGCAAACATGACTTTCTCCTCTTTTTACTCTCGTGTCCCTGTCTGCAAGGGTTTACTCTATAGCAACGAACTGCCATTTTGTAGATGCCTGAAAATAACCCACTTCCCAATCTGAAGCCACAAGGAAAACACTAAGGAACCTTAACAGGTGACTGCACTGGCTCTAACTCAGTCAGATACAAATTTTTGGCATTTTTGATACATGCCAGTGTTTCCTTAAAAAGTAAATCAAGTCACGCCCCACCTCCAATTTGGAAGGAAGACCTCATTCTCTGCCATTTGATCATTTGCTTGAGTCTAAAAGCAGAATTTTTGAGAGCCCATGTATGCGAAGTCTAGTCCCGCCTGATGGGAGAAAGGTTAAGGTTTCCTGGAGGATGAGCCCTTCTCTAACACCTGGTTCTCTCATATTACAGCAGATCTCTCAAATCCAGTTTCTATTAAGGATAGCATAGGCAGAATCTGTCCTCCCAGAAGTTATCAAACAAATATAAATAAACAGGAAGTGGTATTTTTCTCCCTTTATTTAAAAAGCACCTGCTGCATCAACTAAGTTGCAGCATAGACAGAACATGAAAAATTAGAGCTGGCAGAGGATAAATTGGAGAAACAACATTTCAGTTGGTCCTCCTACAGGAGCAACTCGTCAGACTAACCATGAGGATGGACGGAGCCAGGTTCTCCACCCTCCCTGGCTTTCAGAGGCAGCTCTGCTAGCAAATCCCAGCCAGAGTGCTGTTGGCCCAGCCTTAGCAAAAACAAAGCCAGCAGAGTGCAGAGCAGCCAAGAACAGGGAGGCTGAGACAGCCAAGGCTGGGCTGTCAGGCAGGAGCCCTCTGTGTGTCTCAAGGTGCCAGGTGGAGGAGAGAAAACAAATTGGCTTTGTTCCAAAGAAGCCCCTGAACTTTCACTGCTCCAAGGGGGCTGTAGCCAGCATCTTCTAGTTTCTACCTCTGCTAGTGGGAATTTCTTATTTCTTAATATGAGCAATATGTCATATATATATGTATACACACACAATAAATGCCATTTAACTATATATAATATAATCACAAACAAACTCTGGAGACCAAATGAACTTCCTCTCTTTTTTTCTACAGAGCCATAGAAATAGAAGAATGAATAAGGCTTTCTTTTTAGTAAATTAGAAAAAGAATAATGATGTTATTTCACTGGTATTATTACATCGTCATTATTAAGAATTTTAACTCCTGAAGCGTGCTAAATTCTCTACAGAAACAAAATACAGGGCTATATTTACACTGTCAGCTCTAAGGACAGAATTCAGGTCCAGACTAGATCAAGGTGCCACCATTTAAGCTGAATGTTTAAGCTCGTATTACACTCCAGGGGAGCCTAGTCAATAGAGTCAGTGGAGCACAGAGTGATTCAGCTCTCTGGGACAGTCACAGCTACAGTGATTCACAGACACCAAGAACAATTTGAGATGCTGTAGGCACCTTGCTGGCATCCCAGCTGTGACCTCCCAGGCTTGCTGCCATGCTCACCAGCCTAAGCAAGAGTCCCAAGTAACTTGAGTCATCTAGAATAATGCAAGTGTCTCCGTTTAGGCACCCTCAATAGCGGGGAGAACAGCTTGCCCTCAGGGCTCAGTTGACAGTATTCAATTGCCTAAATGGAGGCTTCTAGCGATATTTGAGATGTTCAAGAATTTTCATCCTCAAATACAGTGTCCACGGCAGCAGCACACGGTCACCCTGTGCTGCACCTGCCAGACTGGTGAAGTTGTTTCAGATACATGCAGAATATTTCAAACCATCCTCTCATAACACAGGCACTTAAATTGTACCTTCCACTGCCTGTCCTGGGGGTGGAACCCTAGCTGAGGATTGGTGTCTCAGAGAGCTCCCTAAGCTTCAATACTGCAGTTAGATGCTCCAGGATATCCATCCTCCAGCACCTGCAGAAGACCCTCTCCTCCCGGACCAGCTTACGTGGGAAAAGTAATTCCATCGTGGTGCTGAAGACAAGTATGTCAGCTGCTGAAGTGTCACACTAAAGCTAAAGTGCACCTGATCAAGCAGTCCCTCTAGATCCAGTTCCCTAAATTCCATCTTAATATGAGGTTACTGTAAGATTGTGATGGACAGGTCTGAGATTTGTCAACATGAACACAGGTAAATTAAACTGGAATAGACAAGCTTTTCAGAGATGTTATGACCCACCCCTGAAGGCAGAGTAACTGAGGTTCTTCTTAATAGATCCCTTGGGGCAGATTAGAGTGAAATGCCACTAAATGACCAGTGTTTATAAATATGTATATGGCAGGTTTATTTCAGAACAATTTGCTTTCAGTGGGAAATAGGTCTGCTGCTTTGGTTATTATCTGTAGAAATATAGCAAAATAAAAACATAAAAATAACAGCTTAGAAAATGTATAGTGGAAAAAAAGAAAAAGAAAGGTAAGAGTAGAAGGATTACCACCCATGGATCCAATGTGAGACTCAATTGTTGCAATTTTGATGTCCAGTGATCAAAGTGGTGGCCACAGTGTTGATCTATCAGGGATGGGGGAAGCCTGCAAAACACAACATTCAGCAGGTTCAGGTTCAGGTTCAGGTTCAGGTTCAGGTTCAGGTTCAGGTTCAGGTGGGAATGCCCAGATACTCCTCCTGGGGCAAAGAATTTTACACTGCCTGATGTAACACTGTGGATCACATGCAGTCCTCTGGTGGAAAGTGTCAGAAATGAGTCTAGGGGTGCTTCAGGGTCTTTGATGGTTTATGACACCTTCTAAGACATGACAGCTGCCTCTCAGGTCAGCATAGTTGAGTCAGTTATGCCCATCAGAAGGGAAGAACACCTTCAGAACTATGTGTGAATGTTCTGATACCTCTGCTGGGGTAGAGGGGCAGTTTTACACCTGAGCCAGTTGAGTAAGGGAGGACATTGACATAAAAAGCATTATCCAATCTCTGCAGGGTCTGCTTCTTATTGGCCTCTTCCCTTATCTGGGCCAAAACCCTCGTGTAGCCTCTGGTGGTGGGTGTGCACCCCCTCTGCACCTGGGCTGTGACCTTGCACAGCGTCAGCAAACCCACTGCTTTAACAAATGGCCAATTTTTTGAGCCATTAACCATAAATTTTTCAGTTTCTCACAAGGGATCATTAGCAACTTGAGTTATACTAGCCCCAGAAGACAAAGGAAGGACTGGGAGGAATAAGGGCACAGTTAGAAGACAAGACTCAACTTCTCCCTTGATTCTAGAGAAAGTGGTAGAAAAAAGTGGGGTCAAAAAGAAGGGGAGACAAGTGTCACCTTTATGAAGAAGGAAAATCAGATCACTGCTTACACTCCAGGAGGAAAGAGGCAGGGAAGGCAGGAGATTAATGCTGACTGAGAATCTGTGAGGTGTGTGAATTCTCAGCTGTGGCAGAACCAGGGGCCAAGTAAGTGGGGCTGGCTACTTCTGCAGGGTAAACTCTGGGGACAGGGATGAGGTTCCAGATTCACACTCTGGATTTAAAGGACACAAATACTCGTAAGTTAAGTATGTGGTGTGCATGTTTTTGTCAATCAAAAAAAAAGAGGAAGAATTGTGAAAAAAAAGTACTTGCTTTACTCCTGCAAATAAGTACAAAAACCTCAAATGTTAACTTTGTAATTTAACTCACCCTCTGTAACCATTCCTAATCTCCTTTGAGGCTCACCACTTCTAATATTTTAAATAACTCTGCAAGGATTAAATAAGGATTTAGTACTTTTATCCTCCTATGGATAACAATATGAGACTCTCTCACCTGTTCATTGCTGCATTCACTTCCTTTCCTCTCTGTGTATGTGACAGCAATGCTTTCTATTCCTCTGCTCCCAAAATACTGACATGCTTAACAGCTGTTGTTCATCAATTTGCAAAAAAATGTGGTATTATTCCATAATGCCACATAAGTTGTAAACTCTTACACCTCCGCAGTCCTGGAATCTTCCTCTATTCGTCATAAATTATTCGCATACCTTAGGTCATATCTAGCTTCCTTATGAAAACCAAATACAAACTATGCCTTTTGTTTTGTAATGTATCAGCAGCCTGAGATTTCTGTTATCTGAGCTAGCTGCAAACAGTCCTCTCGGTCACAGACCCTGTGGAAGTGCCTTGGATGACAGCTCTGCCAGCAGCATCACTCTCCCCATCGCTGCTGGGTGAATTCAGTGAGAAATTTGGGGATTTGCCCTTGGGGGAAAGTGCCCAGCCAATGCCTGTGTTCAGATGTCAGAGCAGCACAGCCATGCAGGTGTGCAGCACCTGCCACCATGGTGTCACCATAGCTCCAGGTGCTCCAGGTTCTTGACTCCAAGCTGAAGTCCACATGGCACAGCTTCATGACCAAAATGCTTCATGACCAGACAATGCTCTCCATCACCAGTACCCACATCCCAGGGTGGTGGCTGCTGCTCTGCTCATTATGCTGATAGCAGGGGGACTGAGCTGGGTTGGAGGGGAGCAGCTGCTCCTTGTCTTTAGTTGAGGAGTGGAGCTGTGCATATATCCTGTGGGAGCAGGCAGACCCACTGGGGCTCTGGCGTGGAGGGAGGCCTGCTGAAAGATAAGGAGAATTGCACAGTCTCTCAGACCAGACCCCTAGATAAGAAAGCAGCTTTTTGGTGATGGCGAGGAAAAACAGGCCCACAATGCTTTGGGGGATGCTATGTAGATCTGTTGGAACCCATTGGCTTGTACCCCCTGACACCCGCCTCTGTATCCCTATAAGAACCCCTGTGTTTTCCCCAGACTCGTGGGGATCTCCTATCCCTGGCTCCTTTGCTGGTACCTCACAATAAAGCTACTCCTGCAGAGCTGCCACACAGGCCCCACAGGCCTCTCTCTCTCTCTCTCTCTCTCTCTCTCTCTCTCTCTCTCTCTCTCCCCTCCCTCCCTTCTCTCCTCCCCTCCCCCAGCCGGCTTGGGGCAGCCTCACAGGGCAGAGCGGGAAATCACTCAGAGCTGAAATCACTAAGAGCTGACTGCCTGCTAAGGCAAGCACCCCTGCAGAGGCACCCCGGCAGCTGAGGGAACACCGCTGAAGCCCTGGAAGGCTTTCTCCAAGGAGATTCCCTCCCTGGGGTGGTCCTGGCCAGCCTGGGCCTGAGTCACTTTGGCTCCACCCGGCTGCTACAATATCCCAACCCATCTGGCATTTAGAGATGTGGACCCCATTCCTGGCCACATCAAAGCTGCTCTAATTTTGGTGCACCTTATGCTGTACCAAAATCATGTGCTTAAGCTTCACAGGCAGCAAAATGTGACCAGAAGTTCTTGATTTGATCCTACCATGTTTTAGCAATGGATTTGGAGAAAGGTGTAGCTTCAGTGGGCTGCCCAGGGAGCACAAATGTGCATAAACCATCTGCCAGACCACATCCACAGCCAGGAGACCCAGCCAGAGGGTACAGAAGCATGGGACAGGAGAAGAGAACACAACGTGGATGTCACAATGTAATGCGGGGCCTGTGCTGCAGCCCAAGGCAGCGCCAGTGCCTTTTCCAGTCTTGCCATCAAAGAAATTCAGGCAGGACCTTCACGTGTCAGATTTCCTCTTCTGTTGTCACCAGGGAGAGCTTGCACATTGTCTTACTGACTCAGGTTGCTACACTTCTCAGGAAGATTCTTGCACCCCCTCAAGCCCACTTCATGTCCTCCTGTAGAGGTGTCTATCTCCAGCCCTGTCCCTGGCTCAAGAGTGGAACCTGCTGCTGCCACCCCCCAGTTCTGCCTGTTGAGGGGCTGTGGGTCAGTGCCCAGCAGTGCCAGCATGGCTCCCACCAGGGTCCCTCACAGCTCCACCCCTCACGGAGCATCTCTCCCTCCCCAGAGTCTGGACCTGGTGGTGGTACCCAAAAGCCCATCATCACCAGAACTCAACATACCTGAACATCACACACAGCAGCTACAAGACTGAACGTTTTAGCTCTCTTCTTTCTACAAAATCAGATGAAAATACTGTTTATTCCCCTCCAGTTGTCACCTGTGGCTACCTCTGCCACCTCCTTGCCAGTAACCAGCTGCTCAGTCTAGCCTCTTCCTTGGTTTTGGAGCTCTGCAGCACATGGAGAGGCAATGAGAGGGATGTGAGGCTGCAAAGAACCACTCATCTCACATGGCAGTCATATCCCACCATGTCACCTCTGGGCTGGGGTGCTCTTTGGCAGCAGAGCTGACAGCTCCTGGCAGCAGAGCTGTCCCACACGTATGAGACATTGTGGATGTGACAAGGGGTAAAAATAGTCTCACACAATTCAACCAACTTCATTTTTCAGTCTTCGTGAAGTGTCAGAATTGAATTTCCAGATACACCACTCCACTGTGGTGAGAGATGTAATGCTTTAAGAACATATTTTTTTCTTGTTCAGATGCAGAAAAAAACTCACAAGAACAACTATTCCCATGGGATTTTGCCTAGAATTGGTGGAAATCTCAAGCAAACAATTCCTTTTTGTAATATCTCTGACTCTCCTGTTCAAAAATCTCTAGAGGATATTTTCCAGGACAGCTGAATTTAAAGCTGAGTGCAACCTAGGTTAGTTGTCAAATCCAAGTGAGTCCACGTAAATTTTTTTTCCCCTTGCTTCTTAATAATGACTTGGGCTACTAAAAGAAAGCGGTGTTCCCTGCTCTAGTGTCACTGCTTGGTGGTGTGCTATCAGGGGAATTAGGCACAGGTGAACTCAAACCATCTGCGGGGTAAGCACAGCATGGGGCTGCTTTCCCAGTGGCATGCAGTGGGATAAGGGCAGCTCAGACGCTGGCTTTAGTCAGTCCTGATTTTTCACAGCTCCGCAGCCTCACTGTGATTACATGCAATTGGTGAAAAGAACCACGCTGACCCAGCATTGCTCTGCAGCAGCAGGAGAGCACAGAGAGCCTGGAATCTGTGACTGCTTTGACCAGGCTGCCTGACAGTCACACTCCTCAGGCCTTCCTGTCTGGGTCCCACTGCAGCTCCACTACAGCCTTCTTCAAAAGCAAAACCAACAAAAGCATAGCCACCAGGTATTTTATCATTTTTAATTTAACCCATCACTAAATTCGCCACCGCTACATGGCAGGAGTAAGGCACTGGGATTTGCTCGTATTCCCAGAATTTGCAATGTGGGAGTATCCTGCAGGACTGAATTGTTGCCCCACCCACCTGTGGCACAAAGGGTGCTGGGGCACCATCGCACGCGGTAAAGGTGTGCAGGCAGGATCTGTAGCTGGTGGTGCATATCAACTCTAATGGGGAATGTTGTTTTGGGGAGAAAATAAGAAGAAAATAGGAGAGAGAGAAAAAAAAAGGGAAAGGGAGAGTGCATAAAGCGCTTTGCAGTGTAGTAACAAATGGCTTGGAGATTGATGGGTAAAACACCTTGGGGAAAAAATAATTGGAAAGGGAAGATCAGGGAGTAGAAAAATGCAAGGAAGGGAAGGGGACAGGCTGCAGGAGAAAAGGAAAACGAACAGATCTGAAGCTGTTATCTGTGTCTGAGAATCCCAGCCAGTCTTGGCTCAGTGCCTGTGAAGGTCCTTGCAATAAGGACTAATGCATTCACAAGCAAGAAACAGGGACGAGAGAAAAAGAAGGAAATGCTGGATCATATAAATTTAGTCTTCCAAACCTACTCTAAGGAGAACTTGATGAGGTAATGAGCAGACCCCCGAGGAAGTAACACTCGCCTGCATCTCCTGCTGCTAAAACTTGCCTTCTGTAGTCCCAGTGAGCTGCACTGCAAAATAACCAGGCACAAAGGCAGCTTTTCCCAGCCATGGCTATGAGGAAGATTTGTGTCTCAGCACTCCAAAATCTGAATCCTTTGGATGGATTTTCTGTTTGCAATGTTGCAAAATTCCCCATGTGTACCTCTCCATACCTGCCCTGTAGAGCAGGTGGACTGCAGGTCAGGACCTGCTTCTCAGATGGGACACGTACAGCAGGTACCAGGCCAAGGGTTCTGTTATTATTGGGATCCTCTGGGTAAACTGTAGTTACATAAAGAAAGAATAATGGCATGACACTTACAGTCACCCTCAATCCAATTCTAACAAAACTAATGCCTCTCAGTTGGGCAAAAGAGCAATATCAGGTTGCTGTTCCTCATTGATACAGACTGGCAGGGCATCACCCCCCTTGGTGCTCGTCAGAGCTCAAAGGTTACAGAGAAGTTTTAAAGATCTGCCTGCAGCTTCCACCTGCAATCAGCACTTTTATCTCAAAGACGTATCTTGTCTCTGTGCCATTTCCTAGACCTGTCAGGTAATCACAGCTGTTTGTGTTCTCCCAACAGATTTCATGGCTACAAGGCTTCAAAATGAAAAAGCCAGGCAACGAGACGTTTCTCTGGAGAAGACAGGTTTCGACTAAACAGTTTAAAAATTTTACTCACAGTGGAAGTAAAATGGATTGTGTACCTGACCAGTCCAAAGCCTGCTCCAGTTCAACAGAAATACAAAACCATTACCCTATCCAAAAAGGACAGGAGACAGAAATCTCATAGAGGGCATTAGATATAAAAGGTTAGACCCATCAAACTTTAGGGAAAAAATCAAGACTCATTAAAATTGCTGCAAAATGCCATAGAATATAGACCCCTACAGTGCAACCTGGAGAAAAGATTTCCCCAGTTCTTCAGTCAGAACAGGTGAAAAATGCAGGATAGCTTCAGTTAGGGTGTGGACGCCTCCAGCACCTCATAGGATGGATCTGGCCCTGCCATCAGCTGTGCCTAAAAGGCACAAAATGAGAATAAGGTCAACTGGAAGTAATTGTTTCCATAATCATCTCTTAGGTCTCTGAGCAGGCCTAGCTGCTTCCTTGGCCTCATCCCCTGACCCAGAGAGCTTGAGCTGGGAAAATGTCTTCCTTGCCTCTTCAAGCCTGAGTGTTTTGGCCAGAGTTATCAACCAGATAAGCAGCCAACAGCATTTGAGGAACTTGTCCTTATAGTGCTACACTTTGGACATGATGTAGTCTGGTTTTCAGCCTTGAGGTCTTTAAAAGGCAATTCCCTGCATGAAGGCAAATGGCAAGAGTGACAACCTGGGAAAATGGAAGATGGGATGCTCATTCATCACCACAGAAATGACTGAAGGATAGAGGGCTGCATCCAAACTAGTCTCACCAAATCTCCCTTCTTAACAACCAGAAGCAGACAGAACTAGGGTAGAGTGGCATTTGGATCTTTCCAGATCTGTCTTACCTGTCTGTGTGGTCAAATGTCTGTGTGGTCAGGTCATACATGCCTTGCATGTATAAAATTTTAAGCAGTGATTTGATTTCCTGCTTTCTCCTGTGACTGTGAATCACGGTTTTCTCCAGGGGTCTCCTGGGAGTCATCTGGCATGGTCAGAGAGGTTAATAACACCCTGTAGCTAGGATCTGACTACAGAGCAAGGTGTAAGGAAATACAAAACCAAAGTTGTGCTCATATTTATCTAGGCAAGATTTGTCTTGACAGGGAAGAAAGGTTTAAAATATAGTAGAAACAGGTCAACTGAAACACATTTAGGAAAAAACATATGATACATTTCTTGCATTTGATGTATTTTAAATGTCTGAGAGTAATGAGCTGGCACCTGGCTCAAATGGAAACAAAAGAGGAAAAGGTCTTGCTCAGGGGCAGTGGAGAAGGAATAATCCTGATGCACATGTTGTTCTCTGAATGTAAACCTACTTCACACTCCTGTAGGTTAACACACTCTCCATGAAAAACATCATTACTCTGAAAAGGTTTTATTTATATTCATATAAAGGGAAACCTTCTGTTGCCCAGAAAGGATGAAAAAAAATTAAACCAGATCTGACACAGACCGCTGTAAATAGCAGGACTAGAGAACACAAGGTGTTCTTGGTGATAATTTTACTTTATTGTCACAAACCATTATCCCTGCCTTCCCTGAGGCACACATGCTGCATACATAGAATGGCTGTGCATGGCCTTGGGTTTGAGAGTAGAGACCTAGAAGTTGGGAAGAAGCAATAGATACCAATAAAGAAAAGAACCCAAACACTTCAGCTCACTGCTAGGCAATTTTATCAGCAAAAAGAATATTCACAGCTCATCCTTACAGTGCATCTGTAACTCAAGAGCAGGGATTAGGAAAAAAAAGGAGTAATCCACTAGATAAATGTTTACTTCCTTTTCTCTCCAGTAACCCCTTTGGCCCCGGGCAGCAGGGAGCCCATTCGATAGGTACAGTAAGTGGTGCTTCCCTCTCTCCTGCTGACAGCTCGGCGAGGCTCAGCTCTGCCTGCTCACACAGGTACAGCCTGTTTGATATAACTGCTCCTCACTGCACAAAGTGGCCAGGTGCTGTGACAGCTCGTTGGAGCTCTCCAAGTCATTCCGGCAGGGTTTTTCTACCATTATCCTCCCACAGCCCTCAGGGATATGATTAATTCATGGAGCATCACTGAAGGCATCTTTCTATGGCATATGGAGTTAAAGTGTCCTCTTCACAGAGCTGCCTGGGGACAACCGTGGAATTTGTACAGACAATCCCACTAGGTAGTCAATCTTGTAAAAGCACTGATATTACAAAGTAAATACAAGTGATCTATTTGTTTAAGGTTATTACTGTGACCGACATGGTATTAAAACAATCTTTCTGCTGACAAAAGATATCAGGCCTGCACTCCCATTTGATGTTCCTAGGCATGCTTTTCTTCTTTCTTTTTCAGCCACTGAGCTTTGGGGTGTTCATCAAACCCAACTGATATGGAGATCGCAGTGCACCGCACAACCAGCCCATTGAAATTCAATTCAGATATGGGGTTAAATTATAAAAAGAAACCTTAGCTAGTAATAACACTTTGATGTGCAGATGCATAAAAGTTTTAACTTCTACTTTCTTCTGAAAAAAATCATCTTCAAGTCATGCTATTTGATTCATATTTTAGTTTTCAGTACATCCAAAGTACGAATACTAAACATTGCTCTCTCTGGTCAGGAAACTTACAGTGGGTGATTTATGAAAGCTTCCATTTCACCCTTTTATCGAGGCTGTATATGGACACTTCCCCCCAACAAAACTACACTGTCCCATGTTCAGAGAAAAAAAGGTCAGTCACTTTATGTCTTGCCCCTTTTCAAAAACATACCATTTCTCTTGGAACTGCAAATTTCAGCTAGGAAAGGACATCACCTTCCTAGATGCATTTGATATTCTGGCAGCAGAAAGACCAAGGGAAAAAGTCAAACCTAGACACGAAGCACCCAGACAGGCTCCCCTCCACTCCACGCTTTGCAGACCATGCCTCACTCCCCAGTCCACCTTCTTTTTTGAAGCATGCAGTCCTATTCAACTCCCAGTCTGCTTATCCATCTATTTTTGCTCTTATTTACATTTATCTTGTAAAGTCCAATAATGCCTGTGCCAGCCCACAGGAGCCTCAGAGTGATGCCAGTGCACAACCCTCCCTCAGGCCCTTAATTCCTGGCTTTAAAGATGACCTCTGCTGTAAGCCTGAGACACAACCTGTGAGAAGATGCATCACCAGGGAACCAGCCCTCACTTTCACCTGTCAAGATCTCCAGATGTCAGCCCCAGCTCTTTAGTGCTATGCACATAAATCCACCTGGCACAAGCCTCTCACCTGGGTTTGTAAAGCACCCAAGGGATCAAATTATGTAGCTTTTTATCTGCTGTGCCATAACTGGCAGTTTTCAAGGCAAGGCTGGATGGGACTTTGAGCAACCTGGTCTAGGGGAAGGTGTCCCCATCCATGGCAAGAGAGTTGGAACTGGATGATCCTTAAGGTCCCTTCAAGCCCAAACAGTTCCATGATTCTATGATACCTCGTCATATTCAAATACAGCTCTTGGTGAGTTGTGTCTGGTCCAAGCCTTTAGTAGAATCAACCCATACAATTTTCCCAGGCTGACATTTGAATCCCATGGGCTCTGAAAGTTGTTCAGTAGATTTGTATATCTGTATGAGGAAAGAAAGATGAGTCCTTTTTTTCCTTTCAAGTTACAACCCTTTCATTTACAATTTTCTGGGGTTTTCTGAAGTCCTGTATGAACCTGTATGCTTCTGGCTTGATAGGAGTCTTTTGGTTGTTTGTGTTCAAGTTTTCCTGTTGGGCTCAGTCCATCTCCATATCTTTTCCACTACTCACAGAGGAAGAGGCACTGATCACTCTCCTGCACCCAGCCTTTTGTGTGATGGTTCCCTGTCCCTTGCCACTGCATGTGTCATGTTCCTCTGAGCCACATTGCTCGTCTCTGCTTCTAGTCCCTCACCCAAGATACAGGAGTGTATACTGCTGGCTTTATCCTTGTGCCTATCATTTTTGAGAAGCTTAAGGTTTAATTTTTTCCCAAAGTCATCTCCTTTTCTCAGGAATGAGAGTAAGGAGAACCTTCATGGCTTTCTCAAAACAAATAACAATTATAGCATTAATATGGCGTTTGAATAACTGTGTGAAAAATTTGGAAGTTAGAAGTCAACACTAATTTAATAATCAAATGCGATTGCAGTGTTTTTGATTTAATTTGCTCTCTTGGTGCTACACCTTTTAATGGACAAAGAGTTTCCCCTTCAGAGCAAAACCAGCTCCTGCCTCTGCCAAGATTGAGCCTGGTGCAGAGCTGGGTCACTGTGTCCTTCTCAGCTCCAGAGGGGTGGGGGCTTACACCAGGCTCTTGTTGAGGACCCAGGGACGTGGCATGTGGGAAAGCCCAGGAGGGATTCATGGTTCCCACACTCCGGTGTGTCCCTGGGCACAGTCCATTGAGAAGCAGCAAGTGGGACATGGGGGTCCTAAATGCATCTTGGTCCCAGCAGGTCTTTCACCCTCTGCAACATCATCCCTCATTTATGCCTGAATGTACAAATCCAGGTTGTCCTGGTGGGTGGTCGGTGGCAGGTACCTCACCCAGCAGCCACTCATTCCAAGCTGACGCTGTGGCTCAGGTTAATTTTCCTGACAAGTCTTAACTGTAATTTAAATTTCCTACCTATTAAGCTGAGCAATCTGTACTTCAGATCTCCTGAGCAATAATAAAACAGTTATGAGAAATTCCAGGATAAAAGGTTAAGCCCGTAAAAATATGCAACTCATTTATAAAAATAACTCTATCAGGTTTTCACAGACTAAGAAGACAAAGGTGTTAATTTCTGCATTTGAAATAACCTTGGGACTATCACTGAACAGTCCACAGAAGTCACTGGAATTGCCACTCTATGAGTTGACTGCCTTACACTTTTCAAAATCTCTAACTACCCACAGGTTTTGCAGCACAGTGTCAGTGCAGCATTTTCTACTCGACAACCAAGGAAGCAGCTTGGGAGAACAAGAGACATTCTTGGCCACCTCTTGGAGCTCACCCCCTCCTATGACATTCAGTACATTACCTTCTCCCAGCAGGATTGTCTCAGCTGGATGGGCCACGTTCAACACCTGGAGATGCTCTCTGCAGAGTCACAAGGACCTGACCACGTCAGTTCCACCTATGGGAGATTCTTCAGGGCACATAAGGCATCTGAACCACTCCTAACGTCTTCTGCCATCTGGGATGACTCAGTTTATATCCCCTGTGCCTAGGGAACCACTTGGGGTGGCTCAGATATGGCCACTTGGCATTGCAGACAACCTCAGTAGGGTAGAAGGAAGCTGTTCTTGCCTCTGTCCTCTCTCAGTGGGGAGAACCAAGGCTGTCAGTGTTAAAAGGTGAACCCAATTGAACACAGTTAAAATATTCCACAGCCATTTAAGGGTAACTCTGTTATTAGTGGCTCCCTTTTGGGCTGAGATTGTCAAAAATCTGATGAGTTAGCTGCCCAGCAGATATACAAAGCCAGTGGGGCCTGGAGACAACTTTGAAGTTCTGTTAAAACCCAGATCTTTTGCTTTTGCTGTAAAATACTATGAAAAATGTTTATGTAGTTCCTCAGGAGCTCAGAAATAATTTTAAAATAAATCAGCTTAAAATAAACCAAATAATTCCTTGTTATATGTGATACCATATTCATCCTCATATAAGCAGCTTTTCTCACTAAGCATTAGCTTGTATTTGCGTATCAATTTTAGAAAGCCTGGCTTCTTTCCATCTATCAGCCTTTAAAGCCTTTTCTGCTGCAGTATGTGCTGGACAGTCAGGTAAATGCAAGGCAAGCATCCTTCTAGCTCATTACTGCTGATTACCCTGCTCTGGCTTGGCTTTCTTCTCGCTTGTTCTGCAGGCTTGGCCTTTTCTGGGAACTGCCATCATTCTACACAGCAGCACAGCAAAAGGAAGTTGTTTAAAGATGTTTTCTTTTGTGGGGGAAAATGGTTCTGTACAGATGTTGCTCACAGTATGTGATATTCCAAAAGCACCTCTGGGGTTGGCCTCAAATGTGCAGAAAGGGTCTGTACTTAGAAGCATGCAAATTTACATCAAAATCTATGTTGCTATGAGCAGTGACAACCACTGCAACAAAACCCAGCATGGGGGGCTTCTTGCCCATTTTGTCTTGGTCACATACTAAATTCCCTCTAAGCTCCAAGCAGTTTGCTTAAGTTTTAATCTTACATAATTAATATTTATGGTTGGTCCAATGTCTTACCCAGTCTTACTAACCACAAAGCATACTTTAATAGAAATCACTTCTCAAAACAATAGCTTAATGGAAAGGGAAAATGCTGTCTCCTCTGGAACCTGTCCAGGGAGATGGGAGCAGGTGCCCATCCCCCGTGGCCACACAGCTACTGCAAGTGAGGAGTCATCAGATGGGAACATATTGTGGCTGATGCCAGAGCAGTTCCCAAAAAAACAGTGTGTCTTTCTAACCACCATAATTTCCTATAAGATAGCTCACCATAGGCTGGAAATCCTCTTAGGTGAATTTTTTTTTTTTGTTCCTATTTGTGCTAAAAATGAGCTTCAAGCATAAGCATATACTGTGGGAATAAAAGTGGCAGTAATAGTACTTAGCCTTTATGTACTGGTTTTTCATCTGCAGATTTCGAAGCACTTCCACAAAAGGACATTGCTGTCATTCTCCATGTTCTCCTGACAGGAGAAGAGACGTGACCAAGTTCATCACGGCTGCCAGCTCTCACGCTGTTCCCCCCACGCCTTGTCCTGGTGTGCTTGACCTTTACTGGGTTCCTTCTCAGCACCTTCCTTCCCCAGGTGCCTACCAGCAAGTGACCAGCCCTAGATGGATGGGAGCAACCTTTATGTGGGAGCTGCTGCCAGGGATCCCATGCTGGGTGATGCAGGAAAAGGGTTCTCTCCAGGCAGGCATCATCCCAGCTGCTCAAGGTGGGCTGCCTGAAAAGCTGTTTCTATCTCTCCTGCTGGTAAAAAAGGAAATAGTCAATTAGTGCTGTGTTAATAATAACACACCTCAGGTGTGATAGCCTTTTTTTTATAAATGTTATAGAGGTTCCTTTGCCTTTTTTATAAATGCATAATATGCATACATAAAAGAAAAACATAGGGGAAAGAGAGGAACCCAGTTACTTTTTTTGGTAGGGAGAGCAAGGAATACTCTCAGATCCCTCTTACATTCATCCCTTCAGCAGCTACATAAACTTTTGGGGTGTTGAAGCACTGCCAGGAGAGGGGCTGTCATATTGCAGTGAGTTTTGTACCGCCTGCAGGTCTTTCACACAGACGGATTCCTTAAAGGTGTTTCGAGGCAGTGAAAGGCTGGAGAGCTGATGCTTAAAAATATTTTGAGGTGAGCTATGGTACTGAATAAGCAAAGAGCAGTGGGGAGCCCCTGGCAGCTGCAGCGGAATCTGGGCCTCTTCTTTATGGGACAAAAATGCATCTTCTGCGTTTTGTCCTCGAGAGCTGTGAACGCTGAACAACACCAGCATTTCCATGGAGATGGAGGCATTGCGTATTGTTGAGGGAAGGATGTGAATTTAAAACAGAAATATGATAGATCTCCAAATGCTGCTCAGGAGGCAAGGCAGTGTTATGCTAAAAAGTGTCTTTTCCAGCCCTCTACCATGGCCATGGGGGGCTGCCACTGTTAACCCCTTCAGTTCCAAACCCTATAGGTACCAGGACAGTGAACAGTCCAATATAGCTTCAAATCTATTCAGAGATAGCAAGATACTTGTCTGCCTGATCATTCAGCCCCACTTTTTCCATGATGTATAACTTCCATGCCCATGTGGCAGAAAGTACTCCCCCTGCAAGATATTGGGAAGCTTCAGTACCCTGAGGGAATGAGTATGTAGGTTCAGCATCCTAAAGGATAAAACTACCAGATTTTGGATTTGAAGAAGACTTTAATGTGAGGAGTTAACAAAAAAAATACATCTATTTTAAATATTTATATGTCAGACTTCCATTAACTGCCAGGAAATGCAAGGGAAACATGTTTTTCAAGTCAAAGAAGTATTAGGGGCCAGCATTTTCTCTTCTTACATCTTCTTGCAATTTGACACCAAAACTGTGCTTGAAACCAGGAAAAAGCAGAAAAGGAAGGTGACTTGGCGGGTGGTTTGTCTTACTTCTAGCTGAAGGAGCTCTCTCCTCGCACAAAGGTCTTTTAAGGAATGGGCAACCTCAGAAATATGAAAAACATGGTGTATCGTGCACCTGCAGAAAAAATCTTGGTGTAGCACTGTGGAGGTGCAGGCAGCCTTGCAAAAGCCCTCACTTGAATGGGAAGCAGTCAGCCAGGGAAGCCCATGGGAGGGATGCTTGGGAGAGACACATGGAGGCAGAGAAGGTGGTCATCTCTACAGAAATAAGACAGAATGGTACCTGCCAGAAGCCAGAAGGGAGATTATGTATTTGCTAAACTTGTCACAAGGAGTTTAGCATGGTGGAAGGCAGGGAGGGGTCTCTGCTCCCTGCCCAGGAAAAGCAGGCTCTCTGCCTTCCCAGAGGTCTGGCTGGGGAAAGGATCCTCTGCTGCCAGTGTCCTCCAGACCCACAGCTCTACCTGTCACACAGGACAGGGTCCTCGATCTCAGGGGTCCCCTGGACCAGGCACTGTCATGAGCAACAGCTCCAGGAAAGACTACAAAGTCTTTCCTTTATTTGAAAAGAGCTGAATGCATTGTGAATGTCATTATGAAATTACTTCTGTTTATTTAGGGCTAGAGGTGGAGGGAGCAGAATGGGGAGTTAACAACATAACCCCTTGTGCTGCATTTCTGTCTGTGATAAGTAAAGGAACTCTACCTCAGCAAACTTCAGGGCTCAGCATCCTTTGGTCCTCTCAGAGACGCATACCTGAAGCACTGACAGCCTTTTCTGACCCTCAGGTCACAGCAGCTTTCCCAAGCCACTGTCTCCTGCTCCCCAGGATGCCCAGCTGCACAGGTCTGTCCCCATTTCCCCGTCTGGTTGCAGATGGAAAATGTCACGCCATTAATTGTATGGTGGCAGGTCAAATGCTTGTCTTTCACTGCTCTTCAGATGCTACAGAAAAAAGAAAAATTTTACATATTCTTGATTAAACAAATGGCCCACTGAAGGCAATATTCATTAAAATTCCATATACATAACAATCATTAAAACACAGAGCTGGCTTGTCCACACACACAAGTTTTCTAGTGTTAAATCATGGAATTTTAACACCTAATGATGTTAGAAAAAAAGATAATATGGCAACAAACCATCAAAAAACTACTGCAGGCCTGAAATTCACAGTAAAACTATCATTTGATTGCTGGGTTAGGGGTTTTTTTGTGGATTTTTTTCACTCTACCCACAATGTCTGGAAACCACACACTGAAAATTTTCTATCATTGTTGTAAAGAAACACAGTGTGTGGTAGGGAGAAAACACCAGGCTGCCATTTGGCACAAGACTTTTGGGAGAACGGGGATCAGCCTGGACAAGTAGTTCATGCCAGCAAGAGGCACAAGGCTGGGGGGACCTCCCTGGTCATGCAGTCAGCCTTGGCCACCTCAGCAGGCATGTAATATGACCTTCATGTAAGATAAATACATTTCCTCCACTAGGACACTGGTTCTTATTCTTCTAATAGACTGGGACCCTTCTGGTAATTTCCAGCTTATGTTTATTCAAGACCAGTATATATCCCACATCTAAGCTGCCCTTCAGATAAAATATCCCTGAGGACCATTCCCTGAATATTGAATATATCCTCTCCCTTTCCATGTTTCCATGTTTAGCCTTTCCAGGCTAAACACAGGCCCTTTGCTGCCTTCCTGAATGGCAGCTTTTGCTTTCCACAAGCAGCCATAATAATGACTGGGGTTTGCAGGTGCCTCTGCTGGACTCTCGTTATCAGACCCACGTTTCCTGTCCATAGGATGGGTATGGATTTGAAGGTGGTCTCGGAAGTCAGTGCTGTCATTTCAAAAGTAGCCTTATGGCTTGAGGGTCTTTAATGCTTGAGGAAGACAATGATTTACCATCCCATTATTTTGGCAAAAATAGTTAATTCCCCTGGTGACATTCTCAAACACAGCCAAAGGAATGCCTAAGGACGCTCACCTTTGTGACTGCAGGGCAGGATGGGCTGAAAGCAGAGCTCTCTACCACCACTCATGGCTGTGGGCTCTGCCATTTTGTGCCTCCCAGGCTGCTGACTAGCTTGGCCTTCATGTGGACAAAGTTTAGGTGCATCCTTATAGTCCATCTCAGTCAAATTTGCATGACAAAAGGATTCAACACAACACAAGTTTCAGAACAAGTGACAGGAGTACTAAAATCCAAGCAGAGCATAAACATACAATGTTAGCATGATCAAAATGAAATTACCTTCTCCTTATTGTTCTTTATAGACTGCATATTGACCATGAAAGTGAACTGCTTTCTGTAGCATGTTCAATTGACTTCTGAAAACTTCCTTAAATCACATTGGAAATGTTTTGAGATTTCTCAGGAGAATAAATGAGAAATAAATAGCAAAGCAGCATTTCACTGAAGTGTCTAGTCACCAGTCATCATTAGATCTGACAGACAGAACAAGATGTTTGGAAAACTTATTGAATACAGTCTGGTATCTAGCTATGTAGCAAGGCTTTTATCTGACATATCTATGGTATTCTTTATATAAAAAGAACTCTGTTGTATTTGCAACAAAAATATCTGTTTATCCTAAGGACCTTGTTGTCTACAGTATGCTTTTTCCGAGCCCTATACAATTTATTTCATGGCAACATAGTTCTCTGTTTTAATGTTGCTGTGAAAAATTAGGAACGTTGTCGTTTATCTGGTGAAGGGCAGACAAAAATCTGCTCTTATTTACGCTTGAATAAATCTAAAACAAGTGTTGACTTAAGCTGTTCATCTAAATACCCACTGCTGTACCAGAGGAGAAACTCATGCGCTGAATGCTCATTTTTTTTCCATGATGGCTGTCCCTGCATGGCTGAGCCCAGGGTCCTGATGGATAATGTATACAGATTTTGAAAAAGTCATTTTCTTCCATTGTAGATCTTCAGCCTTCCTCTGACCCTGACTCCAGCCTTTCTCTGCTGTGTTAGAGACTCAGAAACTTTAGAAACCTTTTCCCTGGGTAGGGGCTTACAGGCCATGACCAAGGCACTTAAGCTTCTTCTGGATAAATTATACTGAGCTCTTGGCATGCTCTAAGCTTTTCCGGACTTCAAATCATTCTTGCAGTATTTCGGTGGATCCTCTCCAATTTATCAGCATATTTTTTAAACTGGGAATCCAAGAAGTGGTCAGTTTGTTCCAGTAAAGCTCTTGCTAATGCCTCACAGAGTGATAACCTCCCTTCCCACTTCTCATCAGTATTTCCTTCCCATGAAGCCATGGATTACTTTAGCACTTTAGCCACTTGGCTAGTCTGCAAGCCCATCAGCAGCCAGCTATCCACCATGAAACCATTCCTTGGCCACTGCTTGCTGAAATACAGTCCTGAGTCCTGTCACTGGTGCCTGCAAAAAACATCCCAGCTACGCAGTTCCATCTCCAGCAATTCAGCCCACCGTTAAAAGGCGCATTAGTCAAGGGAGCCCAAGCTGCTGTGCCACTGGATGGCTCTGAAGGGCTGCCCTTTATCACTGTCCCCCACACGAACTTTTTGCAGTCACGTCCACTGGGGTGTATTTGCACCCTGGCTGTGGAGAATGTTGATGAGAGCAGGACTATGAGCGGGCACCTCATGAAATCCCAGAGTGCACACTCCACTGGGAGACTGGTTTCTTGGATATAATTACTTTCTGAGATCTGTCCATCAGCTGACTTCTGAGCCTTTTGGTACGAGTCTGTAATGCCTCGTGCACAGAAATGCTGGGTTTTTTTCAGCAGAATGTTATCCATTATCAAATGAAATGCCTTACAGTGTCAAGCTTGGCAATGCCATTGCTTTTATCAGTCAAACTGCATCTCAAATAAAAAACAATATCAAGTTCAACAGAAATACTGCTCTGTGCTCATTTGCCTATCCATACAAAAAAGCAATCAATCTGCAAGACTTCGGCAAATAAGAAAATATATTCAGTTATTTAAATTTTCAAAGAAAAATCTTTTGTTCCCCCACTTCGCAATGTACCTGAAAACAGAAAGGTTTTTTCTCCTTCCTGATATTCAGCAACTCCCATAAAGTCTGAGACAGCCAATTTCACTCTCAAGCCATTTAAAGCAGATGGATTGTAGCCATGCACAAAACTCTCTAATGAATAAGTAAAACTACAGTTACTTATTATATTATATAATAGCCATTTGTAAAGAACTGATCATTGAAGCAGTTGAAGTTTTCAGCTTCTCTCTGTCTTGCCTTATTTAATTGCCTTTGTCTGCCTGGGTTTTGTTGGGCATTTACTGCCATCCAGTGCTTCTCTGAGATATGACTCCACCATCCACTATAAAAGAGCTAACACAAAGCAAGAATGTTTGGCTCTTTACAAAGTCACTGACCTCATTTGGAGGAGTGGTACAGGTATTTCCTGGCGCTGAGCCATGGCTCTGCTGCAGCATGTTTGAAGTGCTGCCGTACCTGACCGGAGCAGCTGCCGAACCCTGGGGCAGGGCTCTGCCCTCCCCCGAGGGGGCTCACTGGAGCTGCTGCTTCACAGGTGTCAAAGGGAAAATGTTTCATGATAAGAAATTTAAATAATGGTTTGCTTGGGGTTTAAGACGTTCATCTTCTGGGATTTTTTTTTTTTTTTTAATTCACCGCATACAATTTGCTTTTGCATTTTGTAGCCTGCAAGTATTCAGTGCGCACTGCTTCTGCTTGCCTGAAAGATAAAACTCCCTACTTGAAAAGAATCCATCTTACTGGAATGATTTTTTATTTGGGGTTTTGGGGGTTTTTTTGGACCAAACCCACGCTTCAAAAGATCTACTCATGTTTATGCAATGTGTAAGAAAGTTAAAATAGTAAAGATTTTAATTATACAATATCCAAAATTTTCATATTTTCATGAAACTTTGAATGAGGTTCTTTATGAACAATCCATGTAGCAAAAAACCCAAAGGTACTCCAATGATATACTCCTTTTAAAAACACAGAATGTCTTAATTCTGCTAGGAATAAACCATCTCAGGCTTTGGAAAGGCCAAAACTGTTACTTCAGATCTCATGGGAAGAGAGAGAGAGAAAACAGACCAAGTAAAATGAGAGGTTTAGGGTAGTGAACCAGGGAGTCAGGCTCAACCTTGATGCTAGCCAAGTTATTCAGACCACGTTTTAAAAGCTCTGTACACACTCCTTATTTTGGACTACTAAATAGCTTTATGTATCCAGCAGCTTTATGTATCCAGCCATCTAATTAGTACCAGCTAGTGGCACATTCCTTGTGGCAATAAGATAATGCATTGTGGTAAAAACAGACTTACAGAGAAATGTGTGTTTGTGTATTTAAACTGATTTCTATTTTGCTTTGTATGGCCTTTTAAAGAAGCCAGAACTTGTAGTATATAGCACTTAACCACCATTTTTATTGTGTGGGAGATCAAACACTGGAAATGTTGCCCTGAGAGATTGCAGGGTCTCCACCCTTGGCTGACTGGACATGTCCTGAGCACCCTGCTGTGGCTGACCCTGTTCTGAGCAGGGGATGGACTAGACTGTCTTCTGAGATGCTTCCAGCTTCAGCAATTTGGTTTTGTGTGGTACAATACAAAGCTTTGTCCTGGAACAAAATGTTAGGTGTTCACAGGAAAAAACTGTGCCTCAGAAATAAAATTATAGCCAACAGTTTAGTTATGGTCATGAGCTAACCACCTTTCACTTTCTGTTAAGATAATGAACATCTAATGACAGAGAAACGCATAATAGCATTCATAATTATCACGTAGTTTTATTTCCTATATATATAAATGTTCAAGCACGTGCTTAAGTATCCGAATAAGCCTGCTGTGATGGATACTCGGATTTAGACTCAGCATGTGTTAGATGAACACATAAACTTTACATCTTTTCACACATTCATTGCTCTGGTATTTGTGTTCCAGACCAGAGAGCTGGGCAGTAAAGGGCAAAAGGAAAGTTATATATGCCAGAAGATGGTGTATGTCCAGGTGAGATAGAAGTGAACTGGGAAAATGAGAGCCCAAAAAAGGGAAAAGCTGACCCAGAAAACACTTTCTGATACAACCATGAATTCCCTATGTAAAACTTCTAGCTGAGATGCTTTACATATCCCAGCTGAGTTTGGCCTCAGACTGGAAACGTAGGGGAATTTTTTCTTCTACAGCTGTGTTTAACCAGGAAAGTTGGCATATTTGAAGCCTCTCAGCTATCCTGATCCAGTTGTCGTGATTATCTTTCCTTGCCCAGCACAGCACCCCAGTGGTTATCCCATCTCCAGGGGCATGGGTCCCAACAGGCACAGCTCTCCCTGAGCACCAAAGCCTTCATCTCCCCTCACCCTAAATCCCCCCTACATGTACACCTTCCCCAGCTTTCCCTTTCTCCTCAAGTAGAATCAAAAAGCCTCCACAAAGCTCAACTCTGTGATAGGAAAAGAGGTGGTGGTTTTAAGCTAAAGGAGGATAGATTTAAATTATATATAATGAAGAAATTTTTTATGATGAGAGTGTTGAAACACTGGTACAGGTTTCCCAGAAGGGTGGAGGATGCCCCATCCCTGGAGACATTCTAAGTCACATTGGATGGGGGTCTGAGCAACTTGATCTAGTTGAAGGTGTCATTGCAGGAGGGTTGGACTAGATGGCCTTTAAAGGTCCCTTCCAGTCCAAGTTACTCCATGAATCCATGATTCCCTGATGTGAGCACACATCTCCACACACACCTGAGCAGTGGGGCTGTACTTCTCCGGAATGCTCTTTTCTTAGCTGCTGTCCTCCTGCAGCAGGAGGCTGTAAGGAGCTGCTGAATGTGATGTCTCAGTATTAGACTTCGTGCTGCAGTGTTGTATTTTATTTTAAGACAATGTTAGCTAAAAATCTTTGTCTCAATTTATCTCCAAGACTTAGAGAATTTCAACTGACATTTATAAAAATAATTTTCCTTTTTATTGTTGCTTTTAATTCTGCATTTTTTACATAGTTGTGATTTGATCTGATTCACTTGGCTTTATAATTGATTTCAAATCCAAATGGTTTTATACCCTTCAGATGCCTCAAACAGTGATGGCATGGCAATGCAGATCCATTCTAATAACAAAACTAAACCTGTCCCAAAGACTTCCACCCTCATCCAAAGCCAAACACCAGAATAATAAAAATTTCAGCCAGGATTTTGCTGAGAATTTGTACAGGAGACCTGAACCTTGAAGAGCAAACAGGTTTTTTTAATCTTCAGTGGAAAACAAAACAACTTATTGTTGGATGTTTTTAATTACTTCTTTATGGCTTAAAAAAATCTCAGACACCAGGAAATTGCTTGAGTTCTATGATTCACAAATATTGTAGCATTACTGTGGGTAATTGATGGGAGATGTAGCTACACCAGAGAGAGGATCCTCAGACCCCCAGACCTTCGTGTGCTCCCAGGAGGCTGATGGGAATCCATAAGAAGCTGCTTTGAGAGAAAGCAAAGTAGGTTGCTGTCTAACTGGCATTTCTTCCCCAGGATTTTTGTCTCTAAGTTAGCAAAGCCTGGAGATTAATGCCACGGGGGAAAATGGCCATGAAGGAAATCTAAACTCATGGCTCCAAGGACTGCAGCTTCAGGAATGTATGTGCTATAGATTGCAGCTTGAAACAAAAGCATCTAGTTGTTTTCAAATTAGATGGTGTTTTTTGAACAATTTGTTCAAATTTTATGTGTGCCCACGTGAATATTCCAACTTGCATCAGGCCAAACAACAAATATTGAAGAACTCATTTTCCCCCTGATATGGATATAAAACCTAATATCTACTTGGCTGTAGAAAATAAACAATCTGCAGAAGTTTGAAGGCTTAATTAAAAGCCAGCTATACCTGTGGTAAAAACTGGCCAACATCAACTTTTTAATGGCTTCTGCAAGCAATGAAAAAAAAAAAAAAAAAATCAAACCTACTTGACTTTGCAATGTAAAGAGAAAAGCAGTTCTGAAGAGCAGCAGTGTTTGGGAACACAACTTTTGGTGATGGAACCCTTGGAGATAAACATGGCTTAGACAAGGACTTAAGTGATGAACAGGATAGAAAAAGTTATCTTAACGAGATGTATTTTATAGAGCTGTGTTTTTACTACCAGGTTGCAACTAAGAGCTCATGAAAAAGAGAAATAGAAGCACTTCTTAAATGGTGGAAACAAAATGTATTGCCAGCACTGGTTGAGCAGCCAAGGGATCCAAGACAGTTCCTTAGCACTTGCTGTGCAGACTTGGAGCTGCTGTGCAGTGATGCAGCTGAACACCTTGTGGGAAATGCAGTAAAGCTCAGCAGAGATCATTGGAGCAGGATTTTAAACAAATTACACTAAAACCTGCAGAGTTTTAGTTTCCTTTTAAGGAACATTTGCTGTGAACCTTCTAAGAAAGACCCTAACTTGCTCTAAGCCTGGCTCACGAGTGCAACGAAATCCATCATTGCACAGCTCAATAGTATACAGCTGTCCTCCATACACATTCCAATAAGAAGTAATTAATAGCCTCCAACAGGATAACAGATAAACAGAAAATAGTTCCTATGAAACTCATCCTTGCTGCTGCTCTAAAACACACTCTGAGGCTCATTCCATTTGTGTGAATGGTTTCTAAATAGCCCACTTATTTACAAGTCAGTTTTTGCTGTGTTGAATCTTCCTCCTAGAAAGAGAGCCACAGTTGGCATTAATAGTAGTACTGCAGCCAGAGACCCCCTGCAAGCACAGAGCTCCTTCCTGCTGCATTCCAGCTTGCCCTGAAGTTCATTCCACACTGATGCATTACTAGGGAGAAGATGCAATAACAAATCCTTTCAGTCTTGTTCATCTGTTAGTCAAATAAACAAAGAGGGAAGCTGGTTAATTTGGCCACAGGAAGTCTTTCCTCATTGAAACATCACAGGCAATAAATAACCACTCAGTGGGTTTTGTTTGTTGTTTTCATTGCTCTGTGACTCTGACAAAAGAGAATTCATCTGGCGTTATGTTTAAAAGAAAAACATATATATATATATAGAGTCATTTATGTTATTTATACAGAATTCATATGGGGGAAACCTAAGAAGTTTGCAAAGATCATAATGGAAAATAAAACACACACACTTTAAAACTGACTTTAATCCTTTTTGTTCTTTCTTTTCGACAAGCTCATTACAGAAGGAGAACGGAATTCTGCAGTAGCTGCTGTTGCTCACAGGCCTCTGATGAGCAATCAGCATTGTGCACTGAAGCATGAACCTTAGATGTGTACAGAAATTCACAGTTCAACAAATTCCCCAGATCAACCTGGAGATGGAACAACAACAGAATTAGAGGTGTTATTAGAGATAGTGACCCAACACCTTTATTTTTTGCCTTTCATTTACCTTTCCATTTGCCTGCATCCAAAATGACAAGCTGAGTTTGCCTTCGCTCAGTCCCTTCTGTGATGAATTGTTTGATGAAATTTCTGCAGGCCAAAAATATTATGATTTACTTTTTAATTTTGATGTTGTTTTTCTTGCTTTGCTATTCACATAGAAGCATATGGATGGAGGAGATAAAGGAAAATGTCACATTGCACAAGCTTTGAATTAAAATAAAGTTCTTGCATCACAGTTTTTTTCATGAAGCAAAACACATGAAAGATCCTGCATTTTTTCCACTCTTGTAAGAGGGATTACTCAGTGAGTTCATCTTTGCCAGTGAAAGCACCAAAAATTTGGAATGGAACAGGTTCAATAATTTTAGTATCTCTTGCTGTCTACAAAGCAAACTTCTTGTCCATATATATCCCCTCCACATGAGCCTCCCCAGGACCCTGGTTACGGCAATTTCCAATTGGCAGCTCCAGATCCTCTGTGGAGCAATGCCACAGCAATTGCATCTCCATGACCCTGAGAGGTGGGAGCCAAAACACTGATGGTTCATCAGGGTCATCAGCAGCCTGCTGGGGTAGGCAGATATTGGCACTACATTATATTATTTATTATTAATAATAAATATGTTAATAATTAATAATATATTAATAATTTTTATTATTAATAATAAATTAATACCATTAAATTCAGCATTTTTAGTGTATCTTGGCTTACCTTCTTCAGACCAGTCAAATTGGGTATTATATATAAATACTTGTGTGTGTGTATATATTCTGAGACAAAATAAGGAAAGCATGGCAGGCTCAGTTTTGGATTTACTAAAATTTTGTATTTATTTCAAGCATCTCTCCTACAGAAGGTGGACCAAGGAGCAAGTCTTGCATTAGCAAGGCACTGCTGGGCCATGACGACACCAGAAGGTTTTTCAGGAACATGATGCCCAACTCCCAGCTTTTCAGAGCCTGTTTTCTGGAGTGAGACTTCTCACTACACATCATATGCTGACACTGGCTGTCAGCACTGTATGTGCATCAACAACTAACACATTTACCCCTAGGTAAAGGGAAGAATGTCAGGCAAAAATATCATAAAATCAATACCTCACTTGTTCTAAATTTAATTTTCTTTTTTTTTTACAATTCATTGTAGCTGGAACCAGTGGCAGACAGACCCTAAAGCCAGGTGCTGAGACAAGGGTATTTCCAGTTGTGCCTGTTGTGCCTTCTGCCATGGCAAGGCTCCTGTAAGCACCAGCCTCTTGCCTCTGAAATTAGAGTTTCTTCACTTGTTGGGTGACTCAGGATGTAACAAGTTCCACATTTTCAGAAGTGAAAAAGAAATTGGCCTTGAACAGCAGGCAATATTTTTGTATTTCAGCTCAAAATTTTTTCCTTAACAGGGAAAGGAGAGGCTCTTAATTTTCCAGGAGCCTTACAAAAATAGTCACAGTAACTTTACTTTGATAACTCCTCTCTGTCATATCTGGAACTTCAGACTCCTCTTGCCTCATACAAGCCTTAAACCAAAGCCGCATCAGCGACACCAGCAGCATAGAATCTGTCACTTCATCTATTTTATTATTTTACCTTAGGCTTTCCCCTCCTCCCTCCAGGTGGTCAATATTTTTAAGATTTTCAGTCACTAAACTATCTTTTATGCAGTGCATATTTCATTGAACAAGATACTTTGGAGCCATATCCTTGATGTATAACCTTAGTGAGAACAAATATTTAATGGACCCAGTTTGCAGGAGGGTGGCACTGCAGGGTGCCCCTATCCCTGGATCAGACCTTACTGCTGGCCAAGGGGTGATGGCTGTCACTTGTCTGTGTCACCTGTGCCTCTCTGGTATGGCATCCGGTGTCCTCTGTCCTCGTACAAGGCCTGTCACTTGGCTGGGAGCATCCTTCCCAATGCTGGAGGGCATCACAACTTCTGCTGGCACCAATATCCAAAACTGCTTTGTGCAATGATACTTATGGATAAGAAACACATTTACTTTATTCCCTAAAGGGTTAAATACATGACCATATTTTGAAACAGTCTTCAAAAAGACTAAAGGAAGTGCAGGTGTGCCTGGGCAGCCTCAGCTTCCCTCATCAGCGCTGCTGAAAGGTTCCTTTCCTGCACATTGCCCCAGCTCCCACACAGTGGACCCTTATCCATGGCCCCTCCACAGCCACTGGCCAGTGGCTCACCAGGCACTTCACACACCAGCACATGTGATGCCTTTCATTCATTTCCAGTCCTCTAGCTAAAGCATGTGTCCTGGCAGGCAGGGAGGTGTCCTGTGGTGAGTGCTGGGGTTTTCTCCCTGTCTGTTGCCCTGCAGAGCACTCACTGCAGCTGAGGTCCCCCTCAGCCCTCTGAGACCTGCCAGTTAACTTCCAGCTCAAAGCTACTGGCCCACAAGCACAGCATCACCACTGCTGCTCTTCAGCTGAAGCACCGAGCGTGGTGGCTCATGGAATCCCACCACTCACCTCTCTGCCTCTGAGGATGTGAGGGCCCAAAAAGTTTGGGAACCACGTTAACATCGGGTTTCCCCTTGCTGGTACCGCTGCAGCAGGACCAGATTCCTCACAGAGCATCAGTCTGATGTTGCACCAGTGGTGGAGGATGTTCCTGAAGGTATTTTGATTAGTTCAGGCTGGCTTATTCTACCATAAGGCCCAATAGCTTTATCATTTCAGTGCTCTGAGCTGATGTCTTTGATAGCAGCTTGCATCAGATCTGTTTGCCATTAAATCATTAGCAGCCCATGAAAATTGCAAATAAATCAGGCTACTATTCCCCAGACTTTGGTCATTTCCTAATCTCATGGAACACACAGAAATATCTATGCTAATGACATTGTTATGAATTTGGTTTTCTTGCTCATCATTACCATTTTAAAATGGCTTAAATGGACTAGTAATCACCATAGCAACAAAGCAGCAGTCAGGGGGACTACTATCAAGAGAATTTGATGTCTTAAATGGGAATGTGGTTTTTTACATACTGTCAATGAAATCTGAATTTTTTTCTGACTTTGAACCAGATAACAGACCTGAAACAACAGGAAGAAAACATGCATATTCTCACAATAGCACTGAATATCCCCAAATCTACACTTCTTATTTATTGACGCAAAGTTTAGGGGGCATGAATAGAGAAGCAAGTAGGAATTAGTCCATCAGGAAGGATTTAAGTATATGTAGGGGTAAAAAACGCATTCCAGTGGCAAAAAGACAGTGTTGTACTCAGAAAAGCAAATAACTCAGGTATGCAAGAAGATCACAGAGTCTTCTTCAGCATTCAGGGACTTTTTTTATAATAACCTTTCCTGCTTCTACCTCCTCCTTCCATTGCTAAACATTCAAAGACCCTTAAAATTACTTGTCACAGTGTACAGCACAGTCTACCATGGTTTTTTTAGTTGTTCCTCAGATACTGACAGCCACAGCTAATTATATTACAGATACAATTTTTTTTTTTAAATTATTGCTACTGCCTGGCTGAAAATGTTTAGATCAATAATGACATTGTCTGTTGTCTCTTTGCTATCTTTGCCTGTTTTCTGGGATGGGTCTCAGGAAAAAGCAAATCGAGTCAGAGATAGAACTGTTTTGTTTTTTTTTTTTAATATTGAATCAGATCTTCATATATGCCTGACATACTCTCTGGATAAAAACCCCTTCTGTGAAAATCAAGTCACCTGCAGCCGAGGCTGAGGGATGTACCATAAACACCTCACCAGTGCATGGCAGCAGGACTGGGAAGCAGGAGGGAAACCAGAGGCCAGTTTCTCCTTGGTCAAATATTCACCCTTACTTCCCTTATTTTTCTGTTCCTCCCCAAAATGCCTGACATCAGTAAAGAGGCAATATAGACAGCAGGTTCAGACAAGATACCTGCCTACATTCAGGCCTCACTTAGCAGCCTCAGAGGACAGGGTTTTGCAGCGCACAGCTCCTTCCAGCCCTATAAAGGCAAGGTTGAGTATTTTCTGCTGCCCCCTGGCATGCCACAGGGCCACACAGCTCAGGAACCACGTCCTGACAGCCAGAACACAAGGCAAGGGCACCCTGTGGGGTTCAGAGCCCAGGATGGAGCTGTGGGTGGAGGGTGGCTGGAGAAGCAGTAGGCAGCTACTCCCAGCCACACTGGCCAGCCCCTGGGCTGATCAAGTTGACTATTAAAGACAACAGACTCTTGAAGGCAAAGACTTTTTCCATGCTGTTTTCCTTGTCGGAGCCTAAGGAACCAGCATACATCCTTTTGGAGCTGAGGCCTCTCCAACCCTCCCTTGTCTACAGCTGCCAGAACGCTGTGTTGGAGGGTGTGAGATAGTATTTTACTTCAGCCTTTAGCCTCCACCTTGGCACTAAAGCATTCCAGTATTACAGAGCACTTGGATTAACAACATTGCTTCTCTTCTTGGAATGTGTAAAGAGCTTTCTTCTTATAAAGGACTTAGGTGCATGCCAAAAACTTGCATCTCAATGCCACTGCAATCACTAGGCACAGGGACCTTTTCCAAGACCTGATCTGTAGCCAGATGCTATTTTCACCTCATTGCAGATGAGCATGTACAAACTGCCAATGAGATCTAAAGCAGCACACTTACTCCAAGTTCCTTCCCTTCATTATTAAATACCAGCAGATGGAACCAGCCTAAGGCTCAAGGAGGATGCAGGCTGTTTTCAACTATGAGCTGAATGCAGCAGGACTCACCAGGAGAGAGCTCACAGGAAAACACATGGTTAAAAAACCCACCCCAGAGGTCTCAGAGGTGCCCAGGTGAGCAATATTCTGGGTTCTGGAGACCTCCAACTTCAGCACAGTGCAGCAATCCTTGTACCCTGTGAGGATGAGCAGCTCTTTTCCCATCCTGTGCACAGAGCACGTCACCCCCACAGCTCAGCAGGCTCCTGCATGTTACCCACCACAGCAGACAATACTGCCTCTGCTTGTTAAAAACATATAAAATTAGACAGATCACAATGTTGCTTTTCCTAAAAAGAGCATCAAAACCAACATCTGATAAATGCACTTCAACTTCATTTCCCATGGGGGCTTCCCTTTAAATTGTATTTCAGCTGTATTTCAGCAAAAATCAGAGGCAAAGGGCATTTAGATTACCCCAATCACATCAATAGCAAGAGGAAATGGAGACCAGGGGTGCGCTGAGCCCAGGCTGGCTTGGCACAGCACAGTTCCCCTGACTCTGACAGGCATATTTCTGATCTGCAGGCTTAGGCTCCAAAAGGAGAGCCTGGGTAGTTCCTGCACTTCAGGAACTACACAAACCAGTATGAAACCAAAGAGAAACTTAACCTAATAGAAGAGGATAAGAGACACGAAACAGGTGAGACTCCCATGGTGAGGTGAGACCCTCTCTCTTCACCATGGCTGCTTTCATGGTCTTGACACAAGGTGCAGTGCAAGCAGTGCAGTCCTTCTCACACAGAGCTGGCTGATTAAAACATAATGGACACCATAAATTGTGGAACAATGGGCGAGAATGAGGGTAACAGCCTAAAGAGGAACTCTGTTTTGCTAAGAGAAAAGCTCAGGCTTTGCCTGAACCTTTCTGACTGTAGAGGCTGGAGAGGATAGCAGGACCCCTTTCCACCTCTGCCCAGGCATCAGTGCCTTGGGAATGGCACCAGCCCAACGTGTTCCCTGCCAGTGGCACAAACCTCAGGCATTTGTGTCACTTCTACCAGCTGGGACAAGCTCGAGCACGGGCGGTGACAATCCCCCTTCCCAAGAGAACAAAGCAAGGAGCTGTATCCCGCCGGGAGCTGCACAGGGACCGTGCCTCGCTGCGACTGCTCGCTGTGCAGGGCTATGGGAGCCGCTCTGTTCCACCTCCCCCTGCAGCCCTGTGGGAGCCAGGAGCTCAGAGCAGGCACTCCCAACCAGCTGCTGAGCCCAGCTGAGCAGCACACACGGCTCGGAGGGGCCACCAAGTTCGTGGTCACTGTGAGGGTCCTTCAGGCCAAAAGGCTTCAGCAGCTCTATCAGGTTGGGCTACTGCAGGGCTGAGTAGCCACCTCAAGCACTTTAAAGCACTTACATGTGGGATTTAATACCTCTTGGAGACACAGCTTTGCCAGAAATCAGAAGTCTGAGCAAGCTTGTCACCACCTTCACCTCTCTTGCAATGAGAGTCTTCTCCTGCCAGGTGCTCAGGTCTTCTTTCATCTAGCCCTGAGAAACCTGATGCAATCACCAAAATAACACTCCTGAAAGCAGGGGGGAAAGTGTCTCTCATTAGGGCTTTCTTGACGGTAACAAAGAAACCCAGCTCCCTAATTTCTAAAATCAAGAACAACGAAGTAACTGAAACCTGGCACCTATATTTTGATAATGTATTCTCCACCAAAAATGTTAGCAGCAAGAAGGCTTATAATAGAGCGTTATAAAGTATCTCAGCCATAGAACAACATAAATAGCCTACACAGGGCTTAGTGCAATGTGTTTCCATGTGGAGCTTGCAGATCGGGTTCCCAGAGCTGTCACAGGAGCTCCTCAACATCCGCAGCACTGTGAAACAAGCCCACCCAACATTCCCCACCCTGGTCTGGTGCTGGTGGGCTCCACGACTCGGACAGCTCATGCTCTCAAAAGGCAAGGGAACAAAATCATCAAGACAGAGATAAATACAGCAAATGCTGGAATCTCTGGCACCGGTGCAAGGACACAGATCTGGGGTATTTAAGTGCAAGACAGTGTTCTTTGCAGGCTAAGGACATGGGGTGCAACAGGAGCAGGATGTCCCCCATCTCATGTGAGCTAGTCCTATCTCGGTTTTAAAAATAGCAAGTGTTAGAAACTGTGTATACCTGCAGAAAGTTTACACTCGGGCATTTGTTGACAGGGACGTGGGAAGCGTGAGCTTTCCCCCAGCAGCTGCTGCTGCTGCTACAACCCACAGCACATCTTACAAATTAAGGATGAGATTTTTTGGGAAGATACAGGACACTAGCACTTTCTTCATAAGGCTTAACAACCCATTCCTGTATCTACCTGCATTTTATACCCCCTCAGCGATGCCTTAAATGGCTACCTAGAAACAGAGACTAGACAGGAATAAAGGAATAAAGGAGGTATTTATTTGAAAGGCCTTCAGATGCACACTTTGGGCTCCAGAGGGTCCTGCCTCAGTGGATCCCAAAATTGATGACAGGTCATGAGTTCTTCACACTTTTATATCAGCATAAATTCACCAACCAGAACCCAGCCAATGATGGAATTTCCCCAAGCTTGCCCCCGTCTCCTCAAGATGAAGGTTTACAGTTTTTAATCCCAGGACAGTCTGGGTGTCCTTGGAGAGCAAACTAAAGAGGCTTTGTTACGTCTACCTTAGTGTAAGAGGACAGCACTTAACAAGCTACAGGAAACTTCAGAGTTACACTAGCAGTACAGGATTTGAAAAATACAGAAGCTAAAACCTAAGGCATCATCAGCAGTGCCACCACCTACCATGCACACGGTGGCCCTTGGCCCCTGCGGGAGTGTGATGTGGTGAGAGGCAGCTTCGAGAGCTGCAGTGGGAAAGCTGCAGGAGCACGATGGCAGGGCTAAGGGCCTGGAAAAAGAGATGCAACCTTCATATGAATCTATCTGCTGTGCATGGAGAGGTAGTTTTGACCCATTTTGTCAGTGCACACAACCATGTGTCCACAGGCACAGATGCAGAAATAAGGTAAAACTGAAGAGTAAAATGGGCTAAAAATGCAAATTAAATTAAAACCTTTTAAATTTAACATCATCCAAGATCCTTATTAATGATTTTTAGGATGAAAACATGCCACACATCAGATAAAAGATCTGCTTCTTTTACATGGAGGCTCTGAAACAGCCATCCCCACTTTGCTCCTGCTTCCAAGAGGGATGAATCTAACCCAGCACAGCCCTGAGACAACATGCTCAAACAAAAAGCCCACAACCTCTCCTGGCTGTGCTTCCTGCCTTCTCTCTAACCTGCCTGCTCTGATTGCAATGGCCCCAAAAGTGTGATGAGCAATGGCTACCCTGGCACCTTTTTTTCACCAGTTTTGGTTGGAGTTTTCAGGGAAGGAGCTGGGCAAAAGTCAGTGCTTGAAGGAAGTGGATTTAGCAGATTAAACATACCTCTATCAACAGCATTCCAGCTCTTTAAATATTTGCATAATCAAGTCTTGTGCAGAGTTAACTTGCACACACAGACATTTTAGCTCAGCTTTTTGCATTATTCTTTGATATTATATGCTCAGGATCAGCCTTTAATGTTTATCCAAGTTATATTCAAAAGTTACCTCTGAAATCTGATGGACATTGCAAACTGAAAAAGGGAACACAGAGGCAATTGTATGTCAGATCTCTTATGGCCACCAAAACCACACCTGGGCTGCAGACCCAGGGGCAGCCAAGCCAGCCTCTAACAGCTTCCTGTGCTTTCTGGAAAGGTGGATAATGCACTGCTCTTCTCACTGCTCTCACATCCTCTGCTGGGCTCCTGTCATTTTAGGAAGGTCTGGTGAGCTCTAGCATTGGCATAGGAAAAGCAGGAGGCAGGGAGCTCTTAGTTTGGCATGAAACCACAGTCACCTAAAAATGTTTGCTTAAGCAGAGGCCAGAGCTCAGGTTTTTCAAGAAGGTGTTTACCCAGTTGGACCTGGAGCCTGGCACACCTGCAGAAGCAGGTGTTAACAGGCTCCTGCCATCTCCAAGTCAGGAGATGCACAGTTTAATCTGCACTAAGCCATCCACTTGTCAGGAATATAAAACAGTAAAATTAAACAGCAGAAATAAATCTTAAGCATGAGTTAGTAGAGCAGCATGTTCAAGATATCTGCTGAGGATGTAGATGATTTTATTTTGTGTTTATTTTCCCCAGAAGTCAACAAATACAACTGGTATCTGCCACACAGTGACCTTGTATGTTGACCATAGTGATCATACTTGAAAATGGCTGTGTTAGCGCAATACAAAAAAAAAATCTACATTTTCATACAGACATTCTTTATACACTTTTTGACACGTTTAAATGAAGAGTCTCAACATAATTTTACATCTTTGAAAACAGCTTTTTCCAAAAGCCCTCCTGAACCCTGCTCAGCCACAGATGGTGTGAGGAGCACCCACAGTCATCACAAGTCCAGTTTTGGACTGAAAGCTGCCTCTCCCTCATATCCCATCTGTCTTCCCTTCACCATTTCAGTCCTGCACCCCACAGGTGAAATTCAAGGCTTAGCTGTGCTTTGCTTTTCTTGGAAAGTGCCCAGAACCACTCATCTTGCAGAGGGATTTGAGCACAGACACAGCTGCCACCACTCTATGAGCTGTGCAGTCAGAGTTGCTTAATTTGGGAAGTCCTAGGGGTCAGCACACCATGAGAGCAACGTGAAGCTCTGTCTGTGAGCAGGAAGATGGTTTTCTAAGGCAGCTCCCCTGCCAGGTGAGTGCTGGGAGTAATGATGACATCCTGGGTCTGGTTTGGAAACTTCCTAGAGCCTGTCCAGTAACCAACACCAATCACACACTTCCTGCAAGCATCCAAAACTCGAGGTACTGCAAGAAAAACACAGGAAAGCCTTGCATTATGAGAGTAAAGAAAGGTGTGCATACATACATACATATATATATATATACACACACGCACACACACACTTCACAAGAAATGTCCAATGGAGGTTAGCTCACACTCCAGGACCCATCCAGATTTTTCCCAAATAACGTCTAGAAGATTTAATCTTTTTTCCTGACTTTTTTAGGGTTTTTTTTGGCAAAGGGCTTCTTTTGGCCCCAAATACTTCTTGTATAGATTCCATTTCTACAAATTGGTAACTTGCATGATATTTTTAAGGATTTTTAGGTTTAGAATCAACTCATGACTCTTATTCCTGTTGTGTGGCTGGTTAATATTTGTGACTAGCCAATGCCTTTTCTGGTCAGGGGAGACATTTTTCCACAAAATAAAACCAACACTGAATACAGTTGCTTTGTTTACAGACTTTATACTAAGAGTCCTTCCCAAATACTTATCTGACATAAAAAACCAAGGGAGAGGATTTTCCAAAGTTCTTACTGACTTAGCCGTGAGAGATTAAAACCTCACGCCCTGTGCTCAAGAGACTGGCATGGAGATGCCTGAGCAAATAGCAGCTTAGGCTCAAACATTCCTTCCCAAACACCAGCAGGCAAAGTCATCTACAACTACATTTGCTCCTCTGCAGGTACATATTTTGCTCAACAAAGGCTTGCACCAGTAAAACTGGCTTTGTCAAGAAGAGATTGTTTGCTTTAAAGAGCTCACTCAACAGGTTCAAGAAGCATCTTCTTCCCCAGTCATGCAGACGATCAGGAGCAGAGACATGACAAATTAGCCTGAGAAAATGGAAGCCACTGAGTAATCCAGACCAGCAGATAGAGCAATTTATCTCAAATTTATACAAAATGGAAGATATAACAGGTGAAGGCAGCTTCAGTGAACTTGTGACATGTTCATCAGGACATGGTCAGTCAGTATCTCTAAATAATCAGGACTGAAATTACAGGGTTATTTTTGTGAGAAGAAGGAAACAGAACAGTACTGAAGGAGACAAACACAGGTAAGGAGAACCAGTGGAAAAGTTCTCAATTCAAAACTGTAAGGAACAGGAAAGTAAAAATTTGGGAAATTCAGGAATGAAAAAAAAGAGCAACTTCTCTTTAGACATAATTAATCCTGACCTTCCAGATGTACTGTAAGGTTAAAGCCAGCATCAAATTACTAAACAAAGTGAGGATGAAGAAAAAGTTCCGGTCCAGGCATGCATATAATAGTAGATCCACTCACATGAGCCCACCCCTAGATGAAACAAAGCACAGGGGATAAGAAAAGGGATGAAATAGGCCAAACGGGCCAAGGTTTGAGTTTGGTTGTTTCAGAAGGTTTGTATATGTACATGAGGAAACTCGAAGGAAAAAAAAGTAAAACACATAATGGAGAGTGAAACATAAGGCAGAAGCTATAGAGTAAACAAACTTGGTATTTAATAGGAAAGCACAGTGAAAAAGGAAAGCTGAAGGAGATCATTATCCATATGCAACAACATTTCACGGAAATTGGCAAAGATGGAAGGAACTTCAGTAGAGAATGTAAAAGCAGAAATTTTGCCTAATGCACATCTCAACTAGGCTGTGAAGCTTTCAAGGTACAGAAAAGTGCCAGCCATTTAAAAACAGAAAAAGGTATTTATCTACCCCTCATCTCTCTGCTTCCCAATCAAATCCAACCTGACCAAATACAGCATCAGTTCAGGCTAAATCTAGTATTAAAGACATGTTCACAACTACATTCTTCAGGCACTGCATTACGCCCACCTATCTTCTAGAGCATCCACAGCCCACTGAGGACACTGCTGCTGCAAGGGACTGATCCCTTTGCAGTATCCCAACCTCTCTCACTCAGAAAATTGACTTATCGCATCTTTAGTATTTCTTACTTTTGAAATAAAAATATTCAAAAGGCTAAGATGAGCCAATAAATTAGTGTACGAAACATTTAGCCTATCCTAAAACTAAGGAGAACAACTTAGTGAATCCAGGGATTCAGTAGAAGAACTCAGACTTAACTTGAAAATTACTTGAAAAGAACAGCAAAAAACCCCTCAGCTTCTCCAGGCTGAATGCTGTAGCTGCCCTTTACCCTTAATCCAGGACTGCACAAGGCCATGCCCTGCTCACGTGCACTGAGCCAGCAGCTGTGGGTGACACTGCAGACTGGCTGGAAAACCTCCTTTCTGCAGCAGGAATTAGGGTTACAGGGGGAGCAGGTGAACAGCTCTTTCAACTCAGTTCTTTGTTTCTCACGGGCTGCTAAAGTGACCTTCAGAGAGCAAGTACTGTTTTCAGGAAGACTGTGTTCCCTCACACACACCACAGAGCCTACAGCCAAAACCAGGCTTCCAGACTCCACATTTTCCTTCCACAAGGCTTCAGGCAGTTGGGACTGAATCCAGCCCCTGTGAGTACTGCTGCAGGTACAACTCATCTTGTACAAATATTTAACAAAAAGTGCATTAAAGCAGTACAAGAGAGAAGTTAAGTATTCTCTGAACAAGTTAAGTATTGTCAGCACACAGAAAATACCAACGTAAAACACCACTGCATCACCAGCTGCACTGCTGCCACCACGAGAAAACTAAATATTGAAATAAGGAGAGCAGCACACATTCATCCACCTGTGGAGGAACCTATTTCAGCCATGCCAAACACAGAAAGGAGCATTGTAGAGACAAACAAACGGGTCTGGATTAGGTGACGAGGCAGCTCACTCCTGGGATTACATTCCTGAGGGCACACAAAGGCCTGAGAACGCTGCCAAAGTGCACACAGGGCAGCAGGACAGCGGGAAAGCTTCCCTGGAACACGGCAGGATGAGGGAGCGTGGGGCAGGATGAGGGAGCGTGGGGCAGGATGAGGGAGCGAGGCCTCTGATGCCCAGCAGGGCACAGGTGACACACAGGCACAGCCTGCAGCGTGGGCTGGTGTGGCCAGAGAGCTGAGGTGACGCAGAGGCTGCGGAACAGCCGCTCCTGGTCACGGAATGCTGCTCCACCCGCACACCCTGGGGATGGAAAAGGGCTCATGCCTACCTCCAGTGCCCACCTGCAGCACAGCGGGGTGGAGCTCGGGCTGGTAAGGAGTATGTACTCCTCCAAACAATCTTGTGTCGTCCACGCCTTCCTGCAGTGGCATCTTAGAAATCACTGCTTGCTTTTTCATTCCTTAAATTAACCATGTACTACAAAGTGACTGATGTAATCACAGAAGAGACCTAACCAAAAATATACATACACTCTTCAATAAAGTAATGGAATTATTTAAATATCATTCAAGTTCCTTGTGCTTAAAAAGCAATGAGACTCATCCACCTCTCCCCAGTGATGGACCTGTGGCTATGAATCTGCCAAAAATCACTAACTCACTTCTTTCCAAGAAATCAGGTCTAGTTTTGATAGATAAGTAATTGAAGTCTGCAAGAAGCATTAGCACAAAGCCTTTTTAAGTTTATTTAAATAAAAATTATAATTTATACAAGACCTTTTAAACAAACAAGATTTTCTTAAAAAATGTACAGGGCAAATAAGTTCATTATTTCAATTATTCATACAGTATAAGTCTTTTGTCAAACAAAAGTTACACTGATAATGAATTATTTACAATTTCAAAATATAGACTCAAACTTCAGACATAAAAATTTTAACATCCATTATATTTCAATGATTAGTAGAAATTAAACATCTGCCAAAATGTACAGAGTTCAATAAAAACTACCAATGTTTTCAAACAGGTTTAAGTAGCCAAAAAACAGGTACATCCTTTCATCTCTTCACAGTCGGGTAAAATCCCTTTTCTCTTTGTCTGCAGAACGAGGGTAGAGTTTTGCTGCTGGCATCCTGTGTGATGTTGCTACTAATAAATAGCTTGTTTCATTCAATCTTGCCTCACAAAAGCTACAGTGCACAGAAAGGCATGATTTCATATTTCAGCTTGTTTCGCCTTTTGAATTTAAATGGTCACTGATAAAGAATTAGTCAGTTTTCATCTCCCTTTTTTTTATTGTCTTTAAAAGGGACTCAAACTAACCAACAAACTTCTAAAGAAGTTAAATCCAATTATGCGTGAATGATCCAGACATCCACAGACATGAACAGAATTGCAAATATAAACAGCAGTCAGACAGACAGAATGACAAGAACATCACTTTCAGCTATTTAGAAGCACTTTACATTAAGTGTTCCGACCCAGCCTGTTTCTGAAGTGCACCAGGCTGTACTGCAAAACTAACTAGGAAGATTGGAACTTGAGGTGAGAGCTTCAGTGTAATTACACAAGTCAAGTATATATTTACTCACTGCCTATCTCCTCCTGCCCTCCAGACCTGGGAGGGTGCAGCAGGAGAGAAGTGTGAGTAAACACACCAAGGTTAGTCTCTGAAGCCACAGATACCACGGGAGCAGTTGTGCAGCAGGGAAACCGGATAACCCAATGTAAAGTGAAATTTGCAAAATATGTACACAGACGTCTGTCAATTATATTACAACTCTATTAAATTAAAAAAAAAAAAGAAGAAATCCAGTCTGTTTTCTCTGTATTAGAACCAATGTTGCATTGCAGTTTGCACTAGGTTTACTGCTTTAAGGATTACTAACTTTTAAGTTCACACTGTTAAAGTGTGGATTCATTTCAAACGTCAGCACATTAGATTTTATAAGACGTTTCTAATTTCTTTGCTCAGAAAATAAATTTTAAGAACGTATTGTACACATGAGGCATTTCAGTCTGGGAAAAGGATAAAGCTATCTTTTCTCCTTCTCCGAAGCCTAGGTATGGATAATTGTCCTGGCACCATCAGTACAGATTCTATAGCTCCTCCAGGAACCAGAATCTAGGACAACCCTGTACACGAGGGTCAACCAGTGAAGGGTGGGAGGGGAAGGAGGTAATAAGTGCAAGTCAACTGATTTCCTACCGAAACTGCTGTTATGATCAGAGTGAAGGTATAAATTACACTTGAAAAATGATACAAAAATAAGAAAAAGAGCATGCTCTCTGTAAAAAATATAGTTTTCTGTTTCTTCAAAAAAAAAAAGGATAATCTTAAAACACACCCAAGGGATTTTTTTCTTAAGACAAAATGAATGAATCTGATCAAGATTTATATAACATTAAGCCATTTTAATGCCTATTTGTTAGTCAAACTTGATATTCAATGAAGATTCTAGAAAGGAAAGCCTAATTATAATATGTAGCAATTACAAAAAAGAAATTAACTCATTTAAGTAGTTTTGATGAGAAAGATTTAAGATCAAGAATTTTTACTGAAACATTTAACCTGAATGTGTAAAGTTATGAAACCATACACTGTCAAGCTACATCCAATTTAAACGGTGGCAAAATGGATTTCCCACCAGCTTCACTCGTATTTAAAGTTTCCAGGCCCTGAGTTACAGCATACCAAAGGTGGTGTTAGAAATGCACCCATTTTTCAGGTCATGTACAGACATGTTCAAGTGTTGGTCTAAAGCAATAACCTGAAAATTGCATTTTAGCCATTACAGTGGTTTCTTCCCTGTTCTTGTTCACATTTCTACCCAGGGCACACCCTATCAGTGTTTCACTTTACAATACTCAACCAAATTATGGTATTCAACAGTACTTCTGCATATCAAATTTATATTAAGTTCTCATGTCCTAACTCTTCATGGCCAGACTAAAATAAGGTTTGTATAGTTTGACTGCCACCTTCTCCATTACTCCTGCATTTATTAACACACTTCAATTTAAAACTGTGCTGAGTTAAACACGCTTTGGTGTTTGCTACCCCTCTTCCTCCTTTATTTTACCTCTTTCCCTATAAAGAAAGGAAATTCCCATTAAAAAAAAAAACAAACCAGAAAAAAAATCCATGAAAATAAGTCCCATTTTTACAAAGAATTTGCATCTCCATTGCTTTTTCTTAGGGCCATTCATACAATGTCTGGAGACATCCATACTACTCAGCTCTAAAAGACATGGCAAAGGAAAAGACACTGGAAGGCTTGGCATAACTCCTACTGTGCTTTCATGAAAATGCAAATAAAATTCTAGATCTCTCAGATGGGTGCTTTATATAGAGTATAAAAGCTTTCTAATATTAAAGACAAAGGTCAATATGTGCTTTACTGCTAGGCCTGAGAGAGTTTAGAGGAGTGCAGCCTTCCTGTTTTAGCTGGCAGTTGGGTTTAATTGTTAGTAAAATTTAATTCTGCAAGGGGGAAGACAGAAGCACACCAATGCTCCTCATATTATGCTATGAGATGAATTAGTGCTTTCAGTTGCTATATTATAGCAGGCTTTTTTTATTATAAGGTAACTCAAGAGAAGAGCCACATTAAAAAACGTCACATCTGAGTTTAGCTTAATTACTCTCACCTCCCCCAACACAAAAAGCCTTCAAGTCTTTAATGCAATAACATACAAACGGCCTGTACATGCAACATGTACAACAGCTGAGCCCTTCTAGGACAAGTACCTATAGAAATATAATTATATGATGCCTAACATTTTAGGAACAACATTTTGGTGCCCTCTTTTATAAAAAGTATCGGCCTGCCTTCCTTCCTCTTACTTTGGTTAATGAGGAAAGGAAAATACATTTACAAACTTTCTCCTCCAATTCACTGTACAAGTAATTTAAACATCTCTATGCAGGAAAAACTGAAGTTAACCAAACCAGTAAAACATCCTTCTGCAATGCAAAAATTAGCAAGAAGTAGTTATTTTAAATGCAGCTGTAAATATGGAAATATTAAGATGCTAATACTTCCTTGGTGTTGCTACCAGTGTTAAAAAAGGACCCAATTAAAAACTCCAAGCTGGAGAAGGAGACTTCAGGCTGCTGCAGTCATCATTCTCACATCTTGGGGACAAACAACTAAGATAAAGGGACAAATGTATCCCTAGTGACATCAGTGGAGATAAAGGGATCAATACAGTCAGGTCTCCGAGCATCTTCCCAGCTTTTAATGTCAGTAAATAAACATTAAAAGTGCTTAATGTGCAAGGCTAATAGTGATGATAGCACTTTCACTGTTTTGTTTCATTTGGTTTTTTTTGTCTTTTTTTTACAAAAACCTTAAAAACAAACATGAAGGCATATATAAAATACACTTGGTTTATGTAACAGATAGAATATAAACCACCAGACAAGAAAAATTATTGCAAAATAGATGAGGATGTTCATTTTTTTCACTACCAAGTCATACAATAAGAAAGTTTCCTTTAGCTCTTCCAAGATAAGTCACTAGCTTTCACTGCTGGATGGTGCAGATGTTATTTTCACGTATTGGTTGAAAATGGTCTCAAAAGCTTCATCTCTGTGTACCATGGCACCGAACACCAAAGGCTAAATGACAGAAAAAAACCACATCAGTACACAAAGAAAAATAATTTCCTCTAGGTATATTTTTGTCAATAGTAATAGATTAATCGCACTAGAAATGCATTGATAAAGACAAAATAATCCCTTTCTCTACTAAATCCTTGACTATGTGGTATAGTTTCTAATATTGTTCACTTCCTTTAACACTTCATCTGAAGGTCAGGCCCTCCCACCTCAAAGCCTCCTCCCCCATGGACAGTCTCAAGCCAACAGCTTTTTGCTTCAGACTGCACAGCACAGCAGCCCCCATGCTCCAGATGTAGGATGCTGGGGAAGATCTTTCTGAAGTGTTAAGAGTAAAACACTCCAGATGTTGTAAAACAAGCTGAAAACCTAATGCATTAAAATTGTGAAAACAAACATACTGAATAACAGAGAAGTGAATTTTTTTACAAAGAGAAAAAGCCAACCATCACCGTATGGGGACAAAAATGCCTTTATGCTGGTGCTAACTAGAGGAGGAAAAGAAGGGTAAGAAGTCCAACAGAGCAATACAGATACTGCCAGCTACTTACTTTCTGTGTAGATGGTGTCGATACAGCAATACCCATCCCTGATCCCGGGAGAACAGAGAGCACTTTATACTAAAAAAAACCACAAAGACATAAGATATCTTCCGTACTGAACAACTGCAAGAGATGCTGCAGAGGTTACACAATTCATCACTGAGATGTCCTGCCAGCCACAACTAAGAGACCTCTACTAAAACCAGGAGGAAGCCAGCTGCCATTCTCAGATCCTGGACTCGGTGGGTACAGCCTCACCCAGCCAGCCAGGACCCTTCTCTCCACTTCCTCCCATGAGCTGCAGCAACACCCAAGCTGCTGGAACCAGCCCCAGCCCCAGAGTGAGCACCAGTCCCACTCCAGCACGTGGAGCTGACCCAGCCATGGTGCTGGGAACCGCAGGCAGCCTGTGGGACAGGGCGGGCAGGGCACAGCCCAGCCCTCTGTGCATCACCCACAGCTTCCCCCGCAGGTGACACCCATCCACTCTTCAGAGGAGCTGCAAGCAGAACAGGAAAAGCTCCCTTTTCAAAATCAGATAGAAAACAGGGTATCACAGAGCCACAGAATCATTAAGGTTGAAAAAGAGCTCCCACCTTTGACTGAACACCACCACCTCAACTAAACCATAGCACCCAGTGCCACAAACATTGCTTTTTTATTAGAAAGGAAGTCCATAAAGATAAGAAGGAGTATAGTTGGCTGAACTTTGGAGTATTCACAAGGAGAAAGAGACATCCAAGTCAGACCTGGGTTTCCCACCTCCAAATAAAACCAGGCACATCTACCACCTCTGCATGATCCCTGTCTCATCTTCGTTAAAAACACTACACAGATGCAAAAGGAACTTTATGGCAGTAAAGGCCTACTGAACAACAAACCAGCATTACTTGAAGCATAATGTTTGAAATCCATTAATATGAATTATTTATTCCAGTAGGAATGTTCAATTTGAACACAAGCTGTCTGCTTTACTGACATGTCATATAAATAGAAGGAATTCATTTGAAAATCTGAAGGTACTTATACAGTAGTAGACACCAGGCTGAGGTGTTTCTTTGCTCAACATGATTTAATCTGTGGTACAGAATGCAGCAGAAAGCAGGGGTGTCTGTGCTCAAGTTCAGAGAGAATAACAAAAAGTGATGTTGAAGGCCATAGAGAGTGATGCAGGACACCAATAAAGCCTTCAGTAACCACATGCTGATAAACCTTAACCAAAAGAAGGATGACATTGCCCTCGCTGTGTTTCCAATCTTCCACTTCTTGCCTCTGTTACTGATGGGTCCCAACTGGATGAAACTCCAGCCCATCCCAGTCTGGCTATTCTAATGCTCTACCTTTCTCCACTGACAACAATCCTACCTCCCTCTGAGGCACCTACTCTGAAGATGGTGCATCTATCAATATCCACACCCAGACTGAAATTAGTAATACACAATTCCTGCAACCAATAAATCTTCTCAAGGCCTACGCAGCTCTGGTCAAGAGTGGAGTTAATAAACAACATAACTTTAATTTTTTAAAAAAATGCAGGAGTGTAAGGGTTTAGTAAACTAGTTTGTCTTCATGCTCATAGCAAGTTCGGTTGCGCTGAGTCCAAAAAAGCAGTTCTGGGAAACATTCAGGATCAAAGAATTACATTTCACTTATATATATTATCAATGGCACGCTTTTTCAAAATAACAAAAGCACAAATGCAAAACATGAGTAGCTGAACAGAAAACCAGTTTTCTCCCCTATTTTCCACACCAACCAGACATACCTTCTGGATATCTGTTATATCCGACAGCTTTATAACTTTATTTCTTTTTGATGAGCCGGATTTTGAGCTTTCAAAGCACAAGTAACTAAAAACAAGAAAAGAAATATTAATGTTAATTGTGATACAGTGTTCTAAAAGAAATCTCTCAAATATTCCTCTTGTCTCCTCTGAAATTTGAAATATCACAGGTTAAAATAATTTTCAAGATAAAAGAAAGAGGTTCAGTTCAGTTATGGATTCTAATTTAGCACAAACATTTATAAATTCTAGCAACTGGCTAATGTGTCTGAAAGCTCAGAACATATGGTATGCACACACACACAAAAATTCTTGTATTTATGTTACTGCACTGAATGGTTAAACCTGACAAGCATTTTAAAGACACACGAGGGACATATATCCTTAAACAGTTGAAATACCAAATCTCAAAAGGCTTATACATCTTTCACCATCCTAAAAGAAGATTAATGAGAAATACTGTGTTAGTTTCATGTTATTGTGCTGCGGACAAAAGCTCAGATTTCTAAACACTGGAGAGTGGCCTGCATCACTAGGTGACATTGCATACAGATGAGCTTTACTTCCTTTCATTACAATCCAAAGGAACTTCAGTGCAAGACCCAAACAGTAATGACCACAGTTATTCAGTCCTGGGAGGCTGGGAGGTAAGTAAGGAAATTTAAAAAAACAACCACTCACCCATAAAAATTTGAAACCAAGGCTTAATTTTCAGTTTTCTTTTTGTTGCTGTCATTTCAAGGAAGCTATACATTCGGCTTACTTAAAAAAAACCCCAAACTAAGAGTACTTGTCAAATTGTCAAAGTTGATCACAACTTTCAAAGTATACTTAGGTTTCTTTCCTAGTATATTTACAGTTAGCATGTTATCCACAGCAAGGACTGCAGCGATTAACAACTGTCTATACAGAGCTACTTTGCATTCCTATGCAAGCCTTTCCAAGGCAAAATCTCATCTGTTAAGTGTGGTCACACATCAGAGTCAGCTCCCCCTCTCCTATGACGCCTTCTTGAGGTCACAAAGCACCTTGAAATGGCATTTTTGTTTCAAAACATTGTTAAAGGATCCTTTTTAGATTCAAACTCTTTCATGTGTTGAATTTCCCCCCTAAGAAATGTGTGGAGTGCAATGACTCACTTTTCTGTGACATAAAGAACTCCATTCCTGATGTAGTCTGTAGGCATCTTCCGATCTCTATTAATCAAGCAACAGCGCCAGCCATTTTCACACACTGAAAATGTCATAACAGGAAATTTTAGTTTAAGAAAAAGAGACAGGCACTATCCCAAACAGTCTTCTTATACAATAGAAAACAGTGAATATTAAACTTTACATACCTAAAGCTAAAAGTGCTTAGAAAGAAAAGCCTAAATCAGGTGTTTTAGATATCATAACATCTGTTTTAACACTCATTTTGAAAAAAGCAAAATAAAAAACACCCACACAATTATTCCCTTTAACCTGACTATTGGATTTGTATAACCACAAAAGGTACACCAGGCTGTGCACTGCTTCAAAGACCTGCAAGGATATGGAATGAAAGAGACCATCTCCATTCATCCTAATTTAAAGCAAGACTTTTAAATCAAAAGGTTACACCTATACGATGCACAGGAAAGGAGTTCAAATTTAAATTATTCTTGGATTTTTACAAAATATTCTACTAATGTAGCCTTCCTGTGGCATCATACCTGGCAAAGGACGTTCATTCTCTGACAGGTTAAAAACTTCATGGAAATTTCCTCTCTTGGTGGTATGAAAACGACTTGTGTCTTCATCTTTGCTTATTCCAGTTGGGGCACTTGAGCCCACATAACTCCTGGAGGCTGCTGTTTGAAGCTGCAGACAAAGAAACACGATTCCAAAATCTGAGCAGCAACATTTAAGCTACACTCTCAAAAATAATTTAGCTAACTACTCTTTCTAAAAAAAAAAAAAAAAAAAAATCTATAATGCAACAATTTTCATTAACTACTTCCACAGATTAACTCTGGACTACTGCACTATACTGCTGCTAGAGCACAAGCCTCTAATATGGTACCTGAACATAACCTTTCAAAGTGCTGCCCTTCGGCAGACACCCTTTGCTGGCATGAAGCATTTGGTGCTAAAGGTACCTATCTTAAAATACCACTTTTCTACAGTAAAGGCTATGTCTCATTAGATTAGCTAAGTCACTGCAAACAGCTCCAATGACAGTAACTAGTGGGACTACTAACAGACAATATATTATCAGTACTTGGCTTGTCTTCAACAGATAAACAAAGTATTACTGCCTAAAAGAAGTTCAGAAAGAAAAAAGCACAAAAAAAAAGCCACAAAGAACTGCATAAGCTCACTATGAATACCAATGCTGAAAATGAAAGTTTTCCACGCTATGATCCATACCTTTTCATGCCCTGACAGCTAGTAGGAAAAGAAACAACACAAATGTGACAGTGACAAAAGAAAAAAAGTGAAATCTATTTAACACTATAATACACAGAATAAAACATGAACTGAGTGACACCGCAAGATCTTGCTCACAGGAGACTACACACAATGAATGCAATTAAAAAAGAGTTATGAGTGGTTAGAGCACACCAGTTCAATTTATTCAGGTTGCATTAGAACCATTGATCTTTCCTGTGCTTTGAAGCCACACTGAATTTTGACAGTGTTGACACATGAAACAAAATCTGAATGGTTGTCAGCACCCTTGGGAGGGAAAAAAGGTAGTATGGAGTTCCCAAAACCAAAGCACTTGAGTAAAATCTACTTTTAAACACAGCTCCTTAACCACTCGAGACTGCCCTGGCAACAAGGACAGCAGGCAGTTTCTTCTGGAAAGCTCGCCTGCATTTTCATTTCCATCTTGGTGAGGCACCACATGATTCCAAAACCTGGCACAAGCAGCTCTGTTCTTAGCCCTACCACACACACACACAGTTAAAACAACTGGCAAAGTGACAACATGGAAGCCCAGGACTAAGCTCTTCTTCTGTAAAGGCTCGATGCTGCTGAAGGCCAACCAGCCTCCAGCTGCTTTTTTTGTTACTTTGCACTAAATTGGCAGCAGTCAACATCTAGCAGGATTTACACACTAAGAAATCTGAAGCAAATGAAAAAATGTGCACTGCAATTGCTAACTAGAAACAACACTGACAAAAGTAGCACAGCAGAGGGCATTTGCCATCCACCTTTTTAGGGTACCTGTAAGACAATGATGCCTCAGAGGAAAAAAAATAAAGTAATTTGACATTGGAAGCAAATGGCTAATGGTAACTAATATTGCCTCACTTCTGTGGTCCTGAGACGCTGGAATCAAGGAAAATCACAGCTTCTCCAACAATCTGTGTGCAACTAAACATGAAAAGAACTTTCTGAAGGCCCTCTTAGACTACTCAGCTGCACATGCACACAACCAGGTGAAGCACCATGGCCCAAAACAAAAATGATCAGAGCAAGAGGTCTAATGCTTTTTGTGCTGGAATAAGGACTAATTCTGCTCTCTGCTACACTGCTTCCTACCTACCTGTTATATAAAGAGATTAAACAAATGGAGTTTAAACTTCAGTACCATGACCCATCTGGTGGCTGAAAATGTGAGTAGTTCTGCCCTTACTTCTAGTCCTGCCTAACACATGCAAATGTTTCCTCTTGCCACTCAGGCTTGAGACAATCCACGGTCAACTACTAAGAGAAAAGCACTGCATCCAATTTTGATAAGCCTTAAATCTAACGGGAAGTGACTGGATTTTTAATGCTGGAAGAGTCTTGATTGTCTAAAAACATCACCAACAACCTGGAGGTATTCCTTTTCACTTGATCCGTCATCAGCTTTTGACATACAACCCTTACCCATCAGATACTGTTGTCAGGACTGTTCTCTAAGGACACAAGGTCTGAGTAGTGGTACAGGCAATTAATATTACATTGTGTCTAAGTTTACTGTGTCTTGTACACTGTTTAATGATAAGAAGCCGAAGCAAATGCACACATGCTGGTACTACATGCTTCTAGGCTCTGCCTTTTCTATGAAAAAAATGAAAAACCCTCTTTGGTTTTAACCCTTTAGTACAAAAATCTATTTCTCATACTATGAGATACGCAGAAATCTTTCATGGGGTATGAAAGCTGCTCTAAAATTACTGAGATCAAGTTAATGTTTTCAAAGACATTTGGAAGCAGGTAATGCAGTCCTACAAGCCAAGGCGAGTGAGACAGAGTTGGTAGTACAAAAACCCCATCTCTACTTGCAAAACTAAAGCCAAGAAGAAAAGCCAAAAGGAATAATTACTCTCTAAGTTTATGGACTCAAGTTCAGCAATTTGAGTCTTTCCACCTCTAAGGCAAATTAGAGAGAAGATGTCACAACTGCCACAGTACGTGAAAGATAACCTGTGAGTGTGAGAAGCACAGGAACTTCTAAGATCATCTTCTGCAAGAGAAATACAGGCCATGGATGGCTTCATCCAAGTGCTTATTTACCCATCTCATCCCTTGGAAAACAGGAACAGAAGACTCACTTTCTGTAATAGATTGTCCTTCTTGTCCACTTCCTTCTGAAATACTCAATTATGCTGCAGTTATTTTTCCACTCTCTGCTCCACCACCCCCCCAGCCCCAGATTTCTTAACAACTAAGGGTTCATATGCTAAGGGTTTTGCTCTCCAGCTGTATACCCAGGATGAATTACTGCTCAGTACTGTGTATTTCAGACAGTACTCAAATACTCCATGAATGCAATTAGATATTGTGCTAAGAGGCATTAAGTGAATGCTAAAATAGGATTAGACTCAAGATTTATTACAACTATTTTAGTTTTTAAACTAATAAACACTGATAAATTCAGGGATATGGAAAAACCTGACTCAGTTACCATGTCAGGCCCCAAACAATTTATCAAGATGCACAAAACACAATACTTAGTGATTTAACTATGACATTTTAACAAAAAGAAAATGTACTGTTGGAGTATGAACATGGTGAAGTCATTTATCACCACTGTGCTAAAAGGTCACCTAGTACAAATAACCATAAGACATAATGCCTAAATATGTAAATTACCTTATTACCTTTGTTAATGACTATCCCATTAGTAAGCTGCATATTACACTCAAGCCTTTATTTATTTTTTTAACTAACTGTTCTTCAATTTACCCAAGTATGTGAATTTCCACTGAAAAAGAATGTCTAAGAATAGAGAAAGTGGATCCAAAAAGACTATATTTGACAATAAAATTACACAGAATGTATGTTAAAGAAATTGGTATGAATATGGATGGTGTTATATTTGTGTGTTTAGCTTCATGATTCACAATATATCTATACCCACATACATATTTTTGATAATTGATTCCTTTCATACAAGAAAAGGAATCCATATAAGAACTGTGAATCTTGAAAATAATTTAAAAAATGGATATTACAATCAACTAACATTGATTGTAAGGATTTAATTAACCTTCTCTTTAATGTGCTCTAGTCACTGGAGAAGAGGAAAAAGGAGAAAGTGATTTGGTTTTCAGAGGCTAAGAACATAGGGACAAAAAGATCCATTACCCTTACCCGTCTTGACACTGTAGCATTGGATCTTTCTTTGAGCTGAGGATCTGTCATGAGACTTATCCAGATGATATAAGGAGTATCATACTTAGCTCTTAGTCTGGGGCATCGTTTGAAGACAAAATCAATAAGGAAAAACTTGATTCCAGCATAGAGTCCTGAAAAAAAGGTCACTTCAGTTTGAATGCTGAAGAGGCATTAAGATCATCACTGTTTTGATCATATTTTCCAGACAAATCTGAAAATCCCAGACAAATCTGAATTCTGTGTATTCAGTCACAGTGTTAAACCATCCTCCTGGGTTTACTATTTTGATTCTTCTTCCAACACCACAAAATTACTTTTCTTTCCTTCCCATCCCCAGTTCTTTTAAACATTTACATAGCCACTATTATGCAGAAGAACATTTAAGTAATTCAACCATACGTTCCTTATTACCAGAAGCATTTTGAAAACACAATGTAATACCAAACAAAAAACACACCACAGCATTCAACTATGCAGCTCCTGCAAGAATTTTAATGGCAACAGAGGGCTCTCACGTACTGCATAAAACTCTACCTTCCAAGTCCCAACTCCTATCTTATACAGGTTATTTCTTTGCATTCTGCCAGGACAAAATGGGCTTAATATACTCTCTCAAAACTTTACTGAGTGCAATTCAGATCTCCTCCAAGTCAGAGTAAAACAATTAATCCTCACACATCTAAATTCAACTGCCGTGTCAAGCAAACTTACATTTATGTTCAAGCTAACAAAATTTGAAGTTCAGTGGCACTACAAGTAATACTCATTTGATTATATCATTACTTTGAAGAAAAAATAAAGAGATCTTGGTTCACAAGACAGGGCTTCATACCTTAGCAAAGAGTCTCATGCTGTAGTGAGAACTCTTTTCTCAATTCCCAGTTGAGATTGAGTATCTCTAACAGACCCACAAAAGTCTGCTCATTTTGTCCAGCCCATCCTCCAAGTTTTACCAGGAGTCCCACTGACTCTTTCATTTTTTTTTCCTACACTGTCATTTTCAGCCTCCCTGTGTCATGCCACATATTTCATTTACAAGGATGTATGAACAAAAAACCCTCAACATATAGGATTTTCCAGAAGCCTTATAGCTGACAGTCTGAAAAGTTCTGCTAATAGCTCATCACAGACTTCTCCTCTTCAAGAAGCAAAAGCATTATCCAGTCTTTTTCTATTATACACTGAGATGGTTTTCAAAATGGTGATGACAAATAATGCCAAGCACAATGAAAATACTCTAAAATACTGCATGATTTATTAATGCAGATTTTCTCTCTTAAACTCTAAAATTCTCCCTCTAAAGATCATGTAAGTCTTAACCATTAAGTCTAGACTGTAACAGGTTAATTATTTATTGTGTTTACCCAATGCAAGCCCAAGAATCCTGTAGGGCAAAAAGCAGGATGCAATAAAAGCTGCCCACAGAGCAAAGTAGAGCTTCTGTGTTATTTCTGGCTGGACCCACATGAACAAGCTGAAAACAAAAAAGAAGCAGAATTTTATTACCAGTGTTACAGATATAAGTCTTGTTTTAAAAGGGAAGAAAACCTCATGTCAGATAACTTACTTTTTAAATTTTTCCAGTATGTCTGCCATCTTGCCAAAAAGGTTCTGCACAAGAAGCAAAAGAATTAAAACCAAGTCCTGCATTGTTTTGGGGTTTTTTTGTTCACATAATGGAACCAAACAGCTTTCTGACTTTGTTGGTAAGCAATTCCCAGAAATGATTTTTTTTAAATTTAATTTTAGCCATTTATCTATTTCACAACTGAGTAAATACAGAACAGAATAGCAATACTTGATGACTTCCATCTCATTTAACCTTATTCTGTAACTTGTGATTGATCGTTACAAGTGAAGAAACTATTTGATCCCACTGTCATGACTGGGAAAGCACTTTGACTACTGCAAATATTTTAAATTAAGCTGTCAATCTAAGAGTAAAGAGCTTCTGTTGGTAACAAAACGTAAGGTTTCGTTTCTTCACACATTTTGAGTGCTGAAATTTCAGGAAGTGGTTACTGAGCTCATCGAAAGGACTAGCAGCTTCTTGGAAACAGATCATTATCAGGTTTTATAATAAACCCTCGGAGAAAGCAGATTTCAAGTAATTCCAACAACTGTTGATACAACCGACCCCTGCTCAGGACTAAGGGCCATGTTCTCTGACCAATCCTTACTGTCACAGGACCTGAAAATTCCACCTTCCCAATAAACTTCCAAAGGTGTTCATAGAAACATGTGCACCACCCTCAGCAGAAGGAAGGAGTTGAGCACTCACAGCTAGCAAGGGAAGGTTAAACCCCTTCTGACAGCAGCACATCATCAGGCATGGCACAAGGTTGCAGTTCAACTGGATCAGCTGCTATCTCATCCAACTCACAGAGCTGGGAGAAAACCTTCCTTCAGCCTCTCCAACACCAGCAGATTTCAAGGCTTGGAGGGGGTGGAGTTTTTTAAAACATGCTATTTTAGAGATGCAGTGCAAACTGTTGAATTAACACAGCTAAACAGAGAGCAGCCTCCAGTTAAATCTTAAAGGAACAAAGTCTCCTACATCAGTTTTATAACTAGCAGATTTGGGATATGGATACACACTCCAGTACATACGTAAGATTCACCATCTAATCTATTCTAATTATCAGAAATTTATATGCATAAATAAGGTAGAAAACTGTGAGAAGTTGCTTCTGTTCCCCTCTGGAGCTTGCTCAGACTTGCAGTCAGAGAACCTCAACCAGCTCTCTGAAGCATCATGCCATTTCAGAAGCTCCAGGAATCTCAATTAAGATCTCCACTGCTCATAGATTAAGTTTCCTTTGCAAGAAAAATATTGCTTCTTTAAGCATTTGTTTTCACATGCTGCATCACAACCTCCTTTGACCACTCAGACTATGAACCCCCTTGTTTCTAAGGAGGTAGCCAGAGAGCAGCACAGTACCTGCGCCTTCTGAGCCACATCTAGGACGAGCTGAAACTTTTCAGACACCGTCAGGTCCTCTTTTGGGTGCTCCTTAGGCAAGAAAGAGACAATTCATTAATTCCAGCTCAGATAAAACATATTTCACAAAACTCGTCAGAACAAGGTGATCCCTCAACATTCTTGGCAATACTCCTCTCACTTTAAATAGCCTCTATATTTACCATTTTCCTCCCTTGTTTAAGATCTACTTTTTATGTCTTTCATTGCTGGCTATTTTTAGTTTTCAATGCTTTGGGGTGCTCAGGGGAGACTTTAACACTCTCTACAACTATCTGAAAGGAGGTTGTAATGAGGTGGAGGTCAGTCTTTTCTCCCTGGTAACAAGCAACAGGTCAAGAGGAAATGGCCTCAAACTGTGCCAGGGGAGATGTAGATCAGCTATTCAGAAAAATTTGTTCATGAAAAGGCTTGTCAAGCCTTGAAGCAGGCTGCCCAGGGAAGTGGAGTCACCATCCCTGGAAGTATTTAAATGACACTTAGATCTGTCACTTTGAGACATGTACCCAGACCCAGCAATGGAGCTGGCAATGCTACACTAACAATTGGACTTGATGTTTTTAAAGAAAAAAGAATGCAAGACTTCTTGAAGATCCCACAGGACCTAATTTGTCACAAGATGATAAATTAAAATTCATTTCAGATATGTGTTTTAAGTTTGGAATATTTTAGGGTGAAGCATCTGAACCTAAGAGTGCTGTTAGTAAAGACTTTTAAATTAAAAGAGGGAAAAAAATGTAGTGTCTTTAATTGCATCTTGCTCTTCCTTCCTTCCACAACTGTCCACACAGATACAGAGTTTAAAGGTGTAACTTTTTTCTGTAAGTGTACAGGTGAGGCTGATCAAAGACCTACCATCTGTTCAGAAACTTCAGGCACAATGCTCCACTGTATTCTCCAACCCCTAGAAATTATGGAGATAGTTAAAGAGAGCAAGAACTCCATCCATCAACATGGATTATATTTGTAAAAGGTTAAAAAGCAGTTTTCTGCAATAAGCACTCACGGTTTAGAAGTAAATAATATATTACCCAAATTAATGAAGAACCCACAACAACAGAAGCACAAGTGGACAACAACAGCCAGCTTTAAAAATATTAGTTAACTAGATAGTAAACAGAATCATTGCATGTGGGTTTTATAACAAAAGTAAATGGTGTGCACGGAGTAAAGGATTAGGAATATTTTTCTCTTATTTTTTCATGTGAACAAAATTACTTCCACTTATTCAGAAGCCTATTTGCTACCAGCAATTTGCAGGGAATACAATATCAAACAGAAAGTATCAATTAAGAAGTCAGAAAATTATTTTACAATATGCACGTTAAGGCATAACGTTTTAAGGTGCATTTAAAAAAAAAAAAAACAGACTTAATTTTTAGAAGAGATTAAATTTACAAATGGAAGATACTTTGAATAAAGCATATCAAGAGCTACGGAAAAAGGCAAAATACCATTTTAGGCCTAGGTGAACATTCTCTGCTGGGAAAAGCAGCAGGCCTCAATATTGAAGGTGATGTTCTCCAAGTACTCTAATTGTCACAGAATTTTATATTAGAATTTTAGTGTGTTGAGGAATTTGTCTGAGAGCATGCAACATTGTTTATGATAACCCAAGCTACAGGATACAAAGATAATTCCCAATAATAGTAAAAGATTACAGAAACCGAGCAATGACACTAAGGATATTTGAGTTTGAATTTCACTGTGTTAAATGCAACTCACAATATTAGCAAATGTAACAGTTTACAACTTAGTGCAAGAATAACAAAACATCTTTCAAGCAGAGCATTACTTAAGAGAGTAAGCTAATATTTATGCAAATACCTGGCTATGAGGTAATTTAGGGATAACCTCAAAATTGCTAAAAATAAGAACATAGGAATGGCCCAGCCATGCCATACAGCATTGATGTAAATCTGCAGATTAAGAAGAAAAACAAACAAACAAAGAGAGATGCGGATTACAAACTGGGGTACAGTGAGTTGCATGAAATACCATTTCCCACTGTGCTGTTGGGCTCAGAATCATGCAATTCATATTTTAGAAAATTACCAAACTTTAGCCACTCCACGACTAACAATGGCCCTGCTACTCAAAAATAGAAAATCCAAACTAAGAATGAACCAAATCTCCAGAGATGACACTTAACTAGGTCTCAGCTGCCTCAGACAGAGAACTGAGTATTTTCAACACTACAATTACTTGAAGAAGTAGGAGAAAAAAAAAAAAAAAAAGAGGTAAACCCTCAAGGCTGTGAATCTGCTTTATGACAGTGATATGGTCAGCAATGGCATAGAAGCCATGGTATAGAAGAGGAGTTACAGCAATTGGCACCATACTGGGCAACAGGATAAACTCTTGCTCTATTTTTTCAGGTCAATTTAATCCCAAATCTTTACCAAGACTAAAAAGGTTGCAGGAAAACAGGTTTCATTTTATGGAACAAGTACAAACACAAAGAGCTTCAAAAGGTATTCTGTTCCCTTCCCAGCTTCTGGAAATAGAGACTACAGTCTCTCTGTGAGAGACACTAGGGTTTTTACTGATAACCCCAAAGTGAAACATTGCTCTGGCTCCCAAGCCCCAGAGCTTTCAAAAAAACAGCTCAAGTTTCTTCTTTCAGCTTTTATCTGAAAAAGCTTTTATCTTACCAGGTGAGGCAAGAGAAAAATCAGCAGATACGGAAAAAGGACAGACAGAGGGCCCTGGGAGAGAAATCTCCTCAATATTCCTTCAGCTGTGCCATGCAAAATAGCATAGGGCCTATAATTTACAGGGAGGGATAATTTAAGAAAAAGGTGTGTGACATTTTCACCACAGAGGTTCATTCAGCTACACCTATTGGTAATTCCTTTCACAGAAACACATTTCTTATACACTGTGACCAAAAGAATTTAGATCATTTAATTAACAATACGAGGAAAACAAACAAATCAAAACTCCACTAGATACTTATGTCTCTTTGCAGCAGCCACACCTCATTAAGATAGTGTAGAAATGCCTGAACTTAGCTCACAGACCTGATGTTTGCACATTGAGTCCCACTGAAATCAAGGCATTTTGCCTCTCATCAGCATGATCCTAAAAGTGACAAAGAGCCCTGGGGACAATAACTTCTCATCAAATATAGCCACTATCGGCATTTCAGCCCTAGACAAGAAGAAACTTCGCAGAGGCTGAAGTAACCATCAAATTACCAGGACTGGGAGATGAGAAACAAGAAAGGAGAGAACAATACTCTGATAGTCCTAAGTTACTTTAACAATTACAGAACTATGCTACAAGAAACCCAGGATACACAATTTAAGTGGCTTTATATATAACTGAAGTGACAACTACTAGTATTTTGCGTTAAATGAAATTACACTATTTGATATAACTTGAACTGTAGCACAACCCCTACTCAAATATGGCAGTTTCAACAAATTTCAGCAAATAATGTATTTTTTCAAGTTCTTACTACTCATGGAGGAGTAGGATAACTTACAATAAAGGCAATAGCAGAAGTGTAGATAGAATACCAGTCTGATAAGGCAGAAAGATTCTTCACAAAATTTGCAACGGGTTTGGCACCTCTCTCTAAATGAAGGTTGAGAAAAAACAAAACTGTTAGGATTAGCTGGCAGTGCTTATATCACTTGTAAATTACAAACAACCAAATTAGTAAACAATAAGAATATTCAAGAATATTCATGTAATGATAAAAAGGCTTATCCAAATGAAAAAAAATTAAACCTACCTATGTAACTGAAAAATTAAAGAATGCATTTCCAAAAATTACCCAGGACAAAGATTATGTCTAAACTCTGAAGAATAGACAAACTAAAAAAATCGACATCCTTTATAAGGCTACCCAGGATGCTAAAAGCAGTTTGTTCTCAGCCACGTTCATATTACTCCAAATACCACTGCACAGGTCAGTTTGTCTCACTGAAAAAACAATGTACATTAACCTAACTGAATTTCAAGCCACCAAGGAACAACTTCGAATCACAGAATCATTTAGGTGGGAAAAGACCTTTAGGATCATCATTGGGTTGAACTGTTAACCTAGCACTGCCAAATCCACCCCAAAACCATGTCCCTAAATGATCGTCTCTGCAGAGCCTTCCTACCCACCACCAGATCAACACTCCTGTTCCACTTGGTGTCACCTGCAAACTGACAGGGAGCACTCCATTCCGCCGTCCAGATCATCAGTAAAGGTATTAAACAGGACTGGCCCCAGTCCTGAGCCCTGGGGAGCACCACTCGTGACCAGGTGGATGTAGCTCCATTCCCCACCACTCTCTGGGCCTGGCCATCAGCCAGTTCTCTGCCCAGCAAAGCATACACCTGTCCAAGCCATGAGCAGCCACCTTCTTCAGGAGAATGCTGTGGGGAAACAGCATCAAAGGCTTTTCTACAGCCTAGGTAGACAACATTCAGAGCCCTTCCCTCCCTTGCTGCTGCTTTACCATCTGGCTTAAAGCCAGGCTAGATCTCTTGGGTGTAACTCTGCAGGACTCTACCCACCGGTAGCACCTTGCTGCTTACTCTTCCTAAGCCAAGCAGCACAGCACATGGCTCCCTGAAGAAGTCTGTCTCCCACCTCTGCAGACCTTTGGTCTTGCTACCACTGTGCAGGACACTGACCTGTGTTGGGAGAGACACACGCACAGGCACACCCAGCCAGCAAGAGCAAGAGGAGCTCTTCCTCAGCTCCCTAAAACCCTCTCATCCTTTACCCTCTTCCTCCAGGCTCTTTTACTACTTGGGCAAACTAGTAAGGAAACAGGAGAGGGCTGCTGCAAGGCCACCTCTGCTTTCTCTGTTGGATCACACCAGTTTTGCCTTTCCTGATGAGAAGAATGATGATACCTCCTGCACAGAAGAATCTCAGCTCTCACTCTCTTTTGCAGTAGAATTCACAACTTTTCAAATCTTTCTTCAAGAGAGCCTCTGACTTGCTGTCCTAGCTTGTTTGTCTTGAAACTCAGCTATCCTCAACATGTCTCCTATGTGACGTAATTAAGCAACTAGGACTAGATTTCCTTAAGTATCAGCACCACAACCAAAGCAGCAGATGAAGCAAATGGAAGGGCTCACTGGAGGACTCAAGTGCTGCTTCCATTTGCTCGACTCCAGCATCCTACACAAAGCCTATAGAGATGATCAAGCCTTGGAATCACTGGGGACAACAATATTCTGGAGAGCTCTGAGTGACCGTCAAGTACCTCGGTCAACAGGCATCTAGATTTTGTGGCTCACCTAGTTGAAGTTAAGAACCACCCAAAGCTTAAGTTTAATACCGTTCTTTAGAAGGTATTCTGAAGGCAATGCACATACACCACTGCCAACAAATCCCAAGTGTTCACTCAAATGAAACTAGAATGAATACAACAAATAAAATACTGCTAAATACTTACTTAATCTTCTCATATTTTCAGTCAACCTGAAAAATAATAGATAAAAGCAACTTGTTAAATAAACAACTAGTGCACACTTGTGTACATTTGACCCCTGAAATACTGTTCACAGTTATAAACTATATGTGCATAAAGCTGCACTCTTGTCTGTTACAAAATGTGTTTCTAGTAACTAATACAGTCTACCTTGCACCAGACCAGAAATTGAAGTTAAAAGCTCTCCAGCCTACCTAAATTGGTAGTTTTTGGGAGGCATATGACAAAACCTGCTAAATAATATAAATCTTACTTTATTTCAGACAGCAGATAAACTTAAAATTTCATGTTTAGTGCAAAGCCTTCACAGAACTTTTGAGGTAGTTCTGTACTTTTGGTCTTATCATTTGTTATTGAAACACTTGCTCACCATTTAAAAGGTTGGTTAAAAAAAGAAAAAAGTGAGGGAAAAAAAGCACCTTGTAAAAGCACCAACAGCTTCTCACAAGGACATTAGGGATTTACCTTCTAGCACTAAGTGGCTCTTCTGTTTCCACTGTATTCTCTTCTGGCTGAAATCTGAAATCCTCAAGATACTCCCCAAATTTGTCACCAAACCATTTCTGGAGTCTCGAACAGACTGTGTGACTACGCTTATCTATAAAAGAGAAGCACTAAGTATCAGGATAATGCTAGAAGACATCTTTATTCAATGCCAGCCCCTCTTCCCACACACCATGCTTAATTGGGAAGCAGACTTTGTACAACTTCCCTGTCCTTCGCCACTCCTGCCATTGCACAGGACCCCCAACTGCATTAGGTTGGTAAAATAAAACTAAAGGTGACTCCTGCATTGCTCTTAGGACAGTACATGGAAGCATCTTATTACTCCAAGTACAAAGAGTAAAACATCCTAACAAACAGTAATTTTTAGCAAACACAGTAAAAACATTCTCTGGTTAAGAGGCTTCTGTAAACAAGACTGACATAAATCTCAGTGCTCCTGCTGTGCTGGAGGGTCACCTTGAGAAAAGCAAGTGCAAATCAAAACACTCCTGCACTGAGAGCTGGGCAACCACCTTCCATCCACAGGGATTTGACAAGAAAGGGAGGTGGAAACACAAGCAAGATTCTGTTAGAGGCAGTTTTATTTCCACTTTCCAATCACTGATAGTCTGTAAAGATTGTGTGTGTGTGTGTGTGTGTATATACCAAAAAAATGCAGTTTCTTTTTTTCTAAAGTCAGACCTCGGAAATTATGCTGCATATGCCACTTTCTATATATGGAATATACAGTCATAATACTACCTGGAAAGTCTTATACAGCAAAATAGTGAAGTGACACACACTTTCTGATTGTCAGTTTCAGTGGAAAAATATAACATAGTATAGGGGTAACATGGAAATAGAATCAGGGTAAAAGCCTTAAGGCACAGCATGTGAGAACAAAATAATCACCTGTAATTCAAAACTGTGGTCTAGAAGGAATGGGCAGACTATTTGGAAACGTAGCTTAATACAGCAATGTCACAAAGAGGATACTGGTCATAATTACTCCAGGACCAAATTTAGTACAGAACTCCATGAAATTAATATATGATTAAACAGAGGCATGGAAGATTAATCAGCCAATTACAACAGCCAAAATGATGCATTTAAGCTTGTGAGAAAAAGCCACTGGTGCTCAGAAAACAGAATCAACTATTAATGATTTACAATGAAATCCAGAAAAACGACAGTTTACAGCTGAGACAACACTTCCATTTGAAAACAAAAATATGAAGTAGCTTCCCACATGCTAATACTTCAGAAAGTACTGAGAAAGAAATTTTGAGTGTAAGAGAGAAAAAAATGTCAGGCTACAGTTCACATAACAGAAAGCATTGACAATATGGAAGTAGAGGAGGAGAAATTTCATATTTAGTCCACAGATTTAAAAGCCAAAGTCTCCATCACAAGGTGTGCAGAGGAAAGCTAAAGTGTACTGAAAGATTGAGAATTTGACTGTTGCCTTAGTTCTTTCAGAAATCACTATATTGTTGAATTCATAATAAGCATCAGCCTGAGAAATTTAGATGACAGTGTAGGTGTACAAAAAAATTAATAACTCTTAAGCTTACTCCTTCTCCAGAATGTTTCTTCTTTTAGAGGAAGGAAGTAGTAATATGGTTAGTGGCATAACAGAACCTCCGCAACTGAGAACAAAATAGAACGTATTTTCTATGTATTACACCTGTTTTCTGGTAAGCCAAGGATCAGCAACACATGTAAGAATGATGAAGTGAGCCAACAGATTTCATTACATACATAAAGGCTTTACAATGCACAGTAAATTCCTTGCTCAGGTATGCAAAGTCAGCTACAAAAAGTAAATGCAGAATCATGTACAGAGCGAGGAGTTGCTTGAATGGTCATTCATATTCAGCTTCTTCAGAAGAAAGGTTTTGATCTTGTAAGGATTAAAAAAAAAAAAAAAAAAAGGAAAGAAAAGAAAAGAAAAAATCCAACTGAACCTTAGTGCTGCTAGAGATCCAACCAAGCTCACCTGTTCCATTGGCTTGTGCCTGTGGTTTTGCAGGTTGCTGAGCTGCAGGCACCTCCTCCGCCCTACAAAGAAAACAGAAACTAAGTGAAATGTTACAGAGGAAGAATTTTTCCCTTTTAGGTAAAGGAAGCACCAGAACCTCCATGGTTTCCATAGCTGAGATTTTACAATCATGGCAAATCTTAGCTTAGGCCACCTTAGGCCCTTTCACAAGATTCAAAATATTCATTGCACTAAGGATGCCAGGAAATACCATCCACTGTGAGAAGAGATGGGGTTCAGCCATTCCTGTCACCAACAGCTCAATTCAACTACTCAACAATGTAGTATCAAATTTCTTTCATTATTTATGCCTTTGCATGGTATATTCAGCCATGACTCTTCCCACCGTAATAAATTAAAAGGGATTCCATATCACAAGTTGATAATCACTGCAGTAGAGCAAAACCACAATTTAACACATGAATCTTGAATTCTGCCATTGCTACTAGGGTCAAACACCACTCAACTTCACAAGAGGAAGAGGTGTTAAGAATGATTTAAAATCTTATGTTGTAAGCTCTTAAAAAACACAGATCACAACCAATGTGAAAAATATCTTTAGGATTTGAAAAATTGAAACAGCCTAAAAAACTGCAACAAAAATGTTTTAAAAATACATGTCAAGTAGCAGGCATCATTGGGTTCACCTTTCAAAACGAGTCAAGAATATTCTCATCCATTAAAAGTGAACAGATTTTTTTAAAACACAAATGCTTTTGCCATTCTGTACACGTGCAAGGCTTCAAATTACATTTGCACATAGCTTCCAACTGCCAAACTGTCTCGAGAATACTTCAGGCTTCAGTCCCAAAGTCTTCAGTCATCCATGTAGATGTCACACGGAAAGATGAAGCAGGAGCTTTGACAACATAACACCAGCCACAGCAAGCTTTACTTGACAGGGAGTTGTATGATTGAAAAGATTACTTCTTGAAACAAAAAATTGTCAGTTGTGCAATTTCATCATCACTCATCAGGCAATATAGGCACTTTCAAATGTTCCTTTCATATTTTGCTCCTCAGGAAGGGAATCAAGTGAAACATGGTCAGCAATGAAGAGCAAGGAGAGGGATTCCACTGCACTGGGCAGACTGCAGCAATACAGAGGGACATACTGTCCTGCTGTTCCTCTAGAAAGGACATTAGGACATCTCACTGTACTGTCTGCACATGGAAAAGGTCCTTATTAATCACCATACATCAATGAGTATCATGGAGAAACTATAGAACTTGTTACCTCCCTTCCTTCCTAAGCATTCTCGATACTTAACGAGCTTTCCACATCCTGGTTCTTTTCTAAAAAGAACACTTAGAAGTAATTTACTGATTTATGAATCACAACTTGGTATTTATTGGATGAGCTGAATTCAATGTTTTTTGCTTTGATTGACACATGCTTTCATGACTCGTCAGGACTTTTCCCCACAGCTTCTGTATTTGCAGCAACTCTTTTCAAAAGCCACCTGAAACGTCACCAGTTTATTTTCTTTAGCTAAATTTTAACTTTGATTCCCTTGCCATTTTCCCCCAGTTTCTATATAAGCCATGGGTTCCTCACCTAAAAACTCCTCCTATCTTTGCTTCTTCTCCCACACACTTGCATCTCCTCCATTTCCAGCTCCCAAAACACAGCAATAAACATGATCAAATTTGCAGCAACTATTATACAGTGGTGTCTTGTTTTCCTCTATCTACACATCAGATGGTTACAACATATAGCTGGACATTTTCATCTGAAATCTGTCTCTGGAACTGTGTTTTATTGAGGCTGAAGACATATTTAGGCGGAAAGGAGGCTTGCAATTCACAAGCAGGCAGGAAGAACCAGTTGCTCAACCGGTTCCAGCTGTGTGGAGGCACTGACTGGGGTGGTGTCACACCAGAACAACTCCTGTGACAGAGCCAAGACAGATCCCACCACTGTCAGCTGTCAGAGTCTTCAGCCTGGGTCTTCCTTTGGCATGCTGGGATGTATTTTCAGAAGCAGCACAGCACCATTACTCCCCGTGTTTCTCGGGCAAAAAATCAAGAAAACCTCATCAAGAAGTAGTTCTGCATAGGAGCCTTACTGGGCTCCACCAGGAGCACATGACAGTTGGCTTTGGCCCTTCTTGCTGCTTTTGTTTCATTTTTTTGGCAATGTCATACTTGCCATCTGCCTGTTACTCCCTCCCCATGAAGAACCTGACCTTTACGAATCATCAGGTTAATGACAGCTCATTACTGCACCTGTGAATCAGGTTATAATTAGCCACTTCAGACAGATTCAGGCCAGGAAGCTCAGAATTCATTGTTTGGGCTTGCACACCTACTGGGAAGTTCAATTCCAAAACCAGGTCATGTTGAACCATCCAGTTCATCAAGACCCCTGATGGAGGGGAGAAATTATCTTTCCAACAGTTTCTGAACCACTCTTCATGCTAGGGATGATTTAAAAGGCTGAAAAACATAAATAGTCCCAGAACAACACTGTGTTCCTATGTGGGCTTCCTAACCGCAGCCTGAACCTAAGAAAACAAGCTGCATTAATTCCTCTTGGACCACACTTTCCACCCAGAAGGGTGTAACTGGAAACACCAACACATCCCCAACATGAAGCTAGGTTGTCTTTATGCAACTAGAGACTGCAGCAATTTAAAGCACAGCCTGTTTGAAACAGATAAGAGCAACCTCAAACAGTGGAGGAGACAAACACAAACTGCCTTTTTTTGTTTCTCTCTCCTTTTTTTTTTTCAGATCAAGGAAGCATCAATATTAATGAATATTACAGCTATTCACGACCAGGACACATGTACCACTCAAAAGCAACTAACACACTCTGATGCAGTGTCCATTCAGTGCTGCCCCACAGAACAGCACCGAAGTGTTATTTTTTTGATTGCAAGTATAACACAAAAATTAAGGGAGCCTTGACATTGAAGGTCAGTCATTTATTCCCTTAAACAAACATTTTTGGTTTGTGCATATTAGGCCCTGAATACAGCTGCAAGTTGAGATGTGTGTGAATCAATAGACTTCCCCAAAAAACTGGATGCAGACCAGAGCTGCTGCACACAGTAGGTGCAGTCACTGCCAGGATGTTCTCAGACATATTCAAAGCAATATTTTCCCCAGGATAACTCCAAGTGCACAAGTGACCCACCACCAGTTTTTTCAACCACTATTGTAGAAGACATTCAAGGCTGTTAACACCTTTCCTATTGCTCAAAGCAACCTGAATGTCATGCACTTCCATCAAAAGCACATTCCAACCTCATATATGCAAAAATAAGCAGCTATTTTCTTGGCCTAGTTTAAAGACATATCTTTCAGGTATGCACTTCTTACCCTGAAGAGCTGTTAAAAAACCAACTTAAATAATTTTCATGTTTTTCATCTCCTTCCTTTTAAAATACACCAAATGTTTCAGAAGCTCTTGCTATTCTCATCCACAATGCAGGAATAGTGACTTACGCAGAAGCATTGTCTATTTGGTCCTTGTAAAAATAGTTCACAATGATATTAATAACAAGGTTTGCTGCGTAAGTCACAGGCTGCTGGTAAGTGTTGTTGCAAAACTTTTTGGGTGTTTTTTCCTGTGTGATTGTAGCTCACAATTTGCAAAATGTGGCGGCAACAGCTCACACAAACTATTCCAGATTATTTATGCATCATCCCACTAGCAAAATGTCACAAGCTTCAGCTACCATAACAAATGCTGGGATGTTCTGAATTGTGGAAAACTTCAAATGAGGCCACTAGATTTCTGAATACTCAGATACACAAACAATAAACGCCATGACAGACAAAAACACCAATAATCCTCTTCCTCCATTCCACCCTTTTCCCTGCGCACAACTGTGACCTTAACGAAGGAAGCCCATGATCTTAACCAGGAAAAAAAAAAAAATCAATCAAGATTGTGAACTTGTTTTCTTCTTGTCAAACATTTTGCATCATGTTTTATATTGCTACATGTATTGATCTACCTCTTGAATACTGCAACTTTTAAAATAATGTCTTTCTTATACCACATCATAATTTGGTTTTCACTAGCAGTTCACTTTTGCAAGCAAAAAGAACAGTACATGCAAACCCCAGCCTTCAACTAAGTACCACAAAGCTGCTTCCTTCCCTACCAGGGGACATATGACTATCTATTTTAAAATTATGCAAACAATTACCTTAGAAGCAGGGTGAATTTGACATAAGTTGAAAGAACTTTCTGCAGTTACTTTGCTTAATAAAACTGAATTTCCATCAAGCATAATTTTGGCCTATTACGTATTTGACTATGTAAGCCCACATTTCACCTAATAAAAGTATTTTTAAATGTCCACAGTGAAGTGCAAAATACAGTAGGCAGTGAAGAATTTCACACAATTAAACACAAGTTAAGGAAAAATCATGGACAACCAAATTTTTGTCCTCCTGGGTAGAAACTGAAAAATTTTCGAAGTCTTATTTTGTTGTCACTCTACATATTCTGCCTGTCACAAAAGGGTTGAAATAGTAGTAAGGCTAGTTAGAGAAACACTTGGGTAGAGAGGATAATTGGCTGAATGCAATCCCCAAGTGCAATACCCAAGATGATAGGACTAGTGTAATCCTTAGGATATCTAAATGGGAATACAACAGCCAGGGAGCCATGTCATCCTACCTTAATTTAGCAATGTCACTCCTGCTAGAGACTTGCTGTTTTCCACAATCCAACAAGGCAGAGATGTTGACACAAATATTGACAAAGACATTCCATCTCTTTTCTCTGTAAAACCTGTACTCATAAGGTGCAGTGGGCCAGACAGGACTCTGAGTCAGCCTTATCATTCTGAAACAGAGCAGGATGATGAGTACCTTCCAGCAGAAGAAGATGGCTCCTCATCCTCCTCCAGGACTCCTAGCAATGAGGGGATCTCTTTCCCCCTTCTCTGTGCATGACCTGAAGCCCAGGCATAGCTGCCCTCGGGACAAAGCCAAAGGCCTGTGCCAGCGTGAAAGACAAGCATGTGGAATTTGCATCTTGAGCAACTTCTTCAAGGCAGCTAGTCACAGATGAGAAAGTATCCTTTCCTCAAGCGTCAGTTTCATCCACCAGCAGTAGGAAACAACACTCACTGCTTTGTACAGATGTTATTGAGCTAACAGATACTCTCAGTATGCAATGGGTCCTCTTCAGCTGTCCATTCAAACAACAAGTTGCACGGGGGAGTCTTAGATTTGGTACTAGGAAAAATTCCTTCACCAAAAGGGTTCTCAAGCACTGGAATAGACTACCAAGGGAAGTGGTTGAGTCACCATCCCTGGAGGTATTTAAGAGACATGTAGATGTGACCCGTGACTGCATGGTTTAGTGGTGGACTCGGCAGTGCTGGGTTAATGGTTGGACTTGATGATCTTAAAGGTCTTCTCCAAACTAAATAATTCTATGATTTCTATAGGAGCAGGAAGTAGACAGACAACAGAACACAACTAGGCTCACGTTTCTTATAAATAACTCCTACTTCCATTGCTACCAGTGGATGTGGACTGCTGACCTGAGCAGAAAGGTATTTTTACACCTGAGTATAAAAGGAAGCAGGAGACTGGGAAGAGTTTGCATGGCACGGGGAAACAGCATATCCAAGCAAAACGTTGTGCCTGTTTGCTCTTGCCTGTGCCTCTAAGTAACCAGCAGTGCTTAGCACGTGATCATCAGCTCAGCCTGCACCATCTCCTGATGACAGCACTTGGTGGTGAGCCACAGGTCCTGCTGCTCAGCCGAGTAATATCAGCCATTGATGGGGAAGATAACACAGGCAGCTACATACACAAGGGGTCAAGACCAACCAGGCCACCAAGCAACTGCTATGGCCTTAAGATCCATGCAGCTAAGCAGAGTAAGGAGAGACAAGTTCAAATGGGATGCTTTGCATCATCAAGACGGGTATCTTTGAGGCTGAAAGGACCTAGGGGCATGCGGAGGTGTTTCCATTTGTCATGGCAGTGGCAAGGAAGGTTCAAATTCCAGTTACTCCCACGCATTTAGAGCTTTGCTGAGGCACTGGGACGTCCTTGCTGCTGCTAGAACAGGAGTAACAAGGATTGGGCAGTCCTGAGAAGACACAGGTTTGGAAAAGGCAAAGCATACGAAACGGCATGGCAAAGGCTCTGGCATTCAGTAGCTCCAGGCAGGCCAGATCCCAGAGGGAGGGAATCAGAAGAACTGAAATGAGGACTATCTCATCCAGAAAGTGTCATGGCACTTCTGTAGCTACAGCAGTATGTATGGCCAAGTAAGTTACACATACATGGATGTTAATGATGTCATTTTACAGGAAAACATAGACAGCTGCTTGCTCTGTGAACTACTAACTTATTTTAAGAGCACCTAGGCTGAAAACATATGCCTTCACCAGCACTTCTCAGAGACAGTCAGAGATCTCAAGTGGCTCTTGGCTTTACAGTGAAGATATTTCTCTTACCTTGTTTTAAGTACTTCATTGACCCTTTGCTCTAGTTCTAACCTCCTCTGCCGTTCCTTTTCAAGCTCCTGCCTTAACGTTTCAGCGTTTGTTTCTTCTCTTAGCTTCCTGAGCTCCTCCTCTGTTAATTAAAAAGAAGAAAATTTAGTTACCCTGAAGTATTTCCATATGAAATTTAAATCAAATTACAACAGATTAGGTATGGGGAACTTTTTTTATCCATGCTATACCAAATATGTTCACCAGAAAAATCCAAGTATTCAAGAGCTAGACAGACTTCATAAAAAGCACACAGCTGTATCAAGTACAAAATGTTTCATTACAATTGCTAAGCAAGCAGGAAAACAACTCTAAAGTTTTCTTTTCAAGATGCAAAATAATCCCTTGGTACAAACTATCTTTACTTAAACAGAACATACTCTTCGTTCCCCAAAGAAACAATCAGCAGGAAAGGCTGTCTATTGCTAAATCCAGTAGTCATAACAACAACAAAAAAGTATCTGTTTTCTTCCTTTATTTATGTAGGTAGGAAAACACGAAACCATGAACTCACACAAAGTTATATGATGCCACATAAACCATTTCTGCCCACCAATTTCTGGCACAAAGTCAGATGGTCCCTCTATGAGCCTCAGCACCTTACAATTCACAACCCCTTCTTACAAGTAAGAAGGGGTTGTGAAACGAGAAATAAGGCTAAAATTTTTACACTTTTCCAAGGTTATAGTGTACCCTACTAACTTCCATGTAGTAATTATATATATAAATATTCTCACATATTTACTTAGACAAACATATACACACTCTCACAACATTAAATTTTTCCATTTTTCGCAAGAAATTAGTATCAACTACGCACAAAGCTTTTTTGTGGCTAATTAGCCTTGGGTTTATGTCACTGGCAGTGTCCTTGCTCATGACCTTATTTTACTCTAGAGCTAAAATGGAGTCACTATTATTGACAATTTTTCCCAGATAGGCATACATGATACACAGCAAAAATAAGATTAGGAATTTCTTTTTTTTTTCTTTTTAAACCAAAATTTACTTGACATTTTGTTCTCTGGGCTGGTTTTTAAGCTTAATCACAACAATTGATAATAGAACAGCAGATATATTTCAAGTTTACAACAAACCAGAACAGGAAATACTTGCTAATACCACTATCATCACAGACACAGGGGTTCAGGCTTTTTACACTGTTTTATGAGATTGTTATACTATGTTGTACCTTCCAGAGGATTGTAATAGAAATTTTTGTTTCTTTTTACATACTGCCTTCTAAATCTTTGATAATCAGAGAATTTTGGTATCTGAGCCTCTCTGACTCAAATCGTTATCATAGAATCACAGAATCACCAGGTTGGAAGAGACCTTCAAGATCACCGAGTCCAACCCACCCCCTAACACCACCTCAACTGAGTGCCACATCCAATCTCTTTTTAAACACATCCAGGGATGGTGACTCCACCACTTCTCCAGGCAGACGATTCCAGAACTTTTTACTCTTTCAGTAAACTTTTTCCTAACATTCAGCCTGAATTTCCCTTGGTGTCCTCTTGTTCTGTCAGTCGTTGCCTGGAAAAAGAGACCAACCCCCACCTGACTACAATCACCTTTCAGGGAGTTGTAGAGAGTGATAAGCTTACCTCTGAGTCTCCTTTTCTCCAGGCTAAACAACCCCAGCTCCCTCAGTCGTTCCTCACAGTCCTTGTGTTCCAAGCCCTTCACCAGCCCTGTCACCCTCCTCTGGACACGTTCCAGGGTCTCCATGTCCTTCCCGAGCTGAGGGGCCCAGAACCGGACACGGCACTCGAGGTGTGGCCTCACCGGTGCCGAGTACAGGGGAAGAATGACTGCCCTGGTCCTGCTGGCCACAGGAGTCCTGATCCAGGCCAGGATGCCCTTGGCCTTCTTGGCCACCAGGGCACACTGGTGGCTCATGCTCAGTACCAGTACCCCCAGGTCCCTTTCTGCCTGGGCACTGTCCAGCCACGCTGTCCCCAGCCTGTAGCATTGCAGGGGGTTATTGTGGCCAAAATGCAGGACTTGGCACTTGGACTTGTTAAACTTCATCTTATTGGACTCTGCCCATCTATGCAACTGTTCCAAGTCTCTTTGCAGAGCCCTCCTACCTTCCAAGAGATCAACACACACTCCCAGCTTAGTGTCGTCTACAAATTTACTAATGAAAGACTTAATACTCTCATCCATGTCGTCAATAAAAATATTGAACAGAACTGGCCCCAGCACCTTTCACCAGCACTCTCTGGGCTCGGCCATCCAGCCAGTTCTTAAGCCAGCAGAGTGCTCCTGTCCAAGCCGTGGGCTGCCAGCTTTTCCAGGAGTTTACTGTGGGACACAGTGTCAAAGGCCTTGCTGAAGTCCAAACAGGCAACATCCACAGCCCATCCTACATCCACCAGGTGGGTCACCTGGTCATAGAAGGGAATCAGGATGGTCAAACACGATCTACCCCTCCAAAACCCACACTGGTTGGGTCTGATTCCCCTGCCATCCTGTATGCTTATTGAGAAGGTCTGAAGCTGTAGCGTGAATGTCCAGAGGAATTGATATGCTCTCTGTGCCCTGCAGGAGCCCTTGTGCAGTGTGTCCAATCACTTCACCTGCTGGTGGGAGACTGTCTGCACTCCTGCAGCAGTAATAGCTTTAGAGCACAGAATCAGGAGAGAGAGAAAGAAGATACGTGAAGCAAGAGGACAACACGATGGCTTCCACCAGGAGGCTACAGACTGAACTCCACCAAGAGGAAGGAGTGCTGTTAGCTATCTCCCCACTGAGAGATGGTTAGTGATCCTGTGAAGAACTGAAGCACAGAAGCCACATTATCCTCCAGCAACTAAACCTGAGAATCTCCAGGGGTAGGGTAGGGAAATGTCACTGTTGCAGCAGGTATTGCCTCTCTTGTAAATAAATGGAAAGATACGGATAAAAGGGCAGACTTATACATGGAGCTGTTCCTAATTATGTATCCACAAGGAATTTTAAATCCAACAAGAAAACTACCTTTAACTAGTTCACCCTACTTTCAAGGGCTTGCCTTGTTCCAGAACAAGAGCCTGCACACAGCTGAGGGGAAACATCTGTTGCACTTCAAATGCACTGGAACTTGTGCAACATCATGAAGATATCACAGAAAGTTCCAAAGCTTGATAGAGATGTTATCTTCTCAAGACCATTAAAGGAAAAAAAATTCTTCATTACGTATTTTTTGTTTTATTAAAGAGGAAGTGACTATGCATTTTGTGTACATAAGAAAACCACACACATTATAAACTAACCTCAATGTCCTTGAAAGTCAGATGTTCCAGCTTCCTTAATTCCAGTTGTTCTGACTGTGCTACATTTTCTACTACTAAAACCAAAACAAAAACTCCAGAAAATTGACCACTAAGAGGACAAGCAGTTGTCAAATATTCTTTATGGAAAGAGGCAGAGTTAAAGGGTGCAAAGTGAATGAGGCAGAACTCTTACAAAACAAACTAACAAAAAAAATACAACATCCAATCTCCTTAAGGACTGTCATAGCTTCACATTTCAGAGCATTTCCTAACTTTCCCATACATGACTGTAATTCAAATCCACCCCACTAAGTCCTAAAAGCAGTATTTGTTGCTACTTTGGCAGCAGTGTGGTCTGGCACTGTAAAACCTTCGTGTTCAGTTAGTTAAATACTCTTAGGTCTGCTAAGCAACAGAAGCCACAGGGAGGGGAAGACGGGAAAATTCTTCCTTGCTCTCTCCCCTGAAATAATCTACCATTTGGTTGAACTGAAATGCACTTTTAAAGCAAATTTCTCTATCCCTGAAAAGTCCTCCTGCAGAACGAGTGAAGTTGGCTACAAAGAGCAGAGGTCACGGACCCCTGAGAAGAATCCATAAGAACATTTCACCATGGTATCTATCTACTGAGTTGTACAGAGGAGTACCCTCCTTGATGATGAGAATGGAGTGCTTCTTGGATTTCATCTTCAGACAGTCAAAATTCAAACAACCTCCCCACGCTGCACACACACAAAAGGGGAAAACATAAAAGGTCAAGCTTCAGCTTCCAGATTAATCAACTTTCATAATTTCCTTCCCAGGCATATCCATCACAGCTCACCATCTTCTCTGGCACAAGAAACATTAAAATATTGCTAGAGGCTCAGTGCATGTCTTAGCTGGACATTTAGGTGAAGTGAGCAGCCATAAAGGTGACCTGGTTAGAGGGGGAAAATTACTAAAAGAAGAAAGTGTCTGCTGAAATACTGACAGAGAAAATGCTGGCATGCCTGGGAACTAGGTCTGGGAACCAGAATTGTTGAGAAGTGCAGCTGGCCTCTCTGAAATGCATAGCCAGGTACCTGGAAACCTGAGACACCCTGAGATACCATTGATAAGCACAAAAACAAGGAACTGCAATAGCCACTTATCATCTGAAAAGGTGAAAAATAGTCTGAAAACAGGGACAACATTGTGAGAAAGTAAGACTTGGTAACTGCCACTGGCTGTTATAGCTGCAAGAAAAATAAACAGTCTAGAAAAATAATAATTGGCCTGAGAGAACAGAAAACAACATCTATTGGCTAGTCTGTGTGAAAAATAGAAATTAACAGCTTTTATTGGCATCCTGAAGCAGTAGTGTCCTACACCTCCTTATTTCTGTCTGATATGACTTAATTTTTATCTTAAACAAAACTTCTCTCTCCAAGAATTTCCCATGCTGCACACTTTTCCTTTCCTCAACAGGTTGAACTCTTCACACAAAGAGCTCTTGGACCCCCACTCAGGACAGTTTGGTTTGTCCTCCCACATCTGGGATGGTTTGGCCCATTCTGACATCTGTCCAATAAGCTTGATACTGGTATTAATGTAAACACTTGCATATGTACATATAAATAATCCATCATAATTACATTTTCTGTGGTTTTGCTGGAAAGTTTGCTTCATTAGTGAAAAGTCTGAAGTAGCTTGTAACAGTACACACTAACTTGGTTGCTGCCATACTACTGATTGCTCCCAAGATTTATACACATATATGTATATATTTGAGTTACAAATCATAGGTATCGTTGCTTGCAGTGATTTTTGTGGCCATCTCTACTAAAGTAGAGAATTTAGAGTAAAAAGCCCTTGAGTCTCACAGAAGCCTATGAACTCAGTCATAACCTCTAAATACCTACACACTGCATAACCCTTTAGGTTGTGACGGCAGGTGTGACCCTAAAAAATGCTTTAAAAGCTCTTTGGAAAAGTCAACATGTAGAAAAGCAGGACAATACCTGGATGCTACTAGTCTTTTAAAATGAGCTGTAAAAGTCTGCAAGACAAGGCAACAATGGTGTTTCAATGACAACGATTATTACACTTATTATTGCACTGTAAACCCTAGGAGAACTGACCCCATAGTAAAGACCATCATCAGCGATGCATCTCACACGTTACCAAAAAAACCTTATCCATTTCAGTTTTAATACATTTTAGCCTCTATGAGGTATAATGGAACTGTTGCACCTGAACTCCAAGGATCTGACAATTCATAGTCAAAGATTTAACATCTCAAAAATCTTAGTTACTGGGTAACTGCTAAAAGACAAGTACCCAGCGTTGTGTTGCATCATTTTACAGCATCAGCCACTTGAGCAAACGAAAAATTGCATTTTTCCTCAGAATAATGCCTGTAAGAAAAATGTTCTGATAAAAAGCACTGAAATACCAAAGCATTTAGGTCTGGTGTGACTGAACAGAATGTGAGTAGTGTTTAGAAAAGGAGGATGATACATCAGGCTAGGAAGGCGTGGCAGAAGGCTGGATTTCTAACTCAACACTGCATGTGCAGTAAAGCGGATGTATCCCCTAATCCCAGGATTGGAGGTAGATTAGGAAGCCTCCTCATAGCTGTTTTATATAACACCATTTCTCCCTAGACCTACAGGTATGTTGCAAAATTCCCCTCTGGAACAAAGTGACCAAATATTTCTTTCAGAGCAGAGCCAGAGTTTGCCAATCAGTGTTTCTAGTTATCAATTCAGTTTAGTGTTAAATCTAAGGAAACTGAGTTAAAAACTAAAAATGGCAAAAAGCACGTGTGCACCCTTGTCATGCTTGTATTGGGAAACACCAGTACTTAACAGGACAAAAATAACCTTCTACATCTATGTCAATCATGGTAAATCTCCCTACTTCCCTGAAATACTGGAGTTCAGGTCTGTTATTTAATTGTTACTAAACACACTAAATCCCAACCACACACTTTTAGCCTGGATCTCACCAGTGGTGCTGACAGAGCCAGATACTGGGAGCTGTCTCCAGCGCAGGCAGCTTCCGCCCTTACCCAACTCCCAATTCCTACAGAAAGCTAATATGTTAACTTTGTCCCAAGTAAATCAACTGTATGATGCTACTAGCAAAATTCCAGGAGTCTGGAAACAGATCAATTTTTATCATCATAGACACAGAAGAGCTTTTAGTCTTCACCTTAAAAACCAGCAGCAAATGGCAGTGCTGTGAAAGACATGGAACGGCTCCATCACTTGTGATAAAGCAAAGACAAACAAAGCACACTGTCTGACCAACAAGCAGTGATGGAGGAAGGACCTGCAGTGGAATTCCCTAACCTGTTTTTTTTCCTGCTTACAGTTACTCTGTAACTTACATACTCCCTTGAAGACACATTCACAATTCATAGCTATAACTACATACAGATTAATTGTGCGTTATTTGTTACCTGTTCTTCTTCTAATCCATAATTCTCCTTCTCCAGGGCATATGTTTTTTCCATCAGTGACTCGAGAACCATGAAGATTGCCAAAGAACTTATCGTAAATCTACCCAAAAGATTTCAGATAAAACATTACCCTTTGATCCCAGACATTGTGAGGTTTTTCTACTTCTTTGCATGCCTGATACTTGGCAAAGTGCTTATTTAAGCCATCACTCTTGCAGCTCCACTTTATTAACTGCCCTTTCCTCTTTAAGTCACCTCTTAAGTTCATGTTGTCTTTCATGCTAGACTTCCACACTTCACTTGGGAATTCCAAAGCTCACTGCTTAGGAGGATTACTCTTGGGATTTCATGAAGGAAGAACCTAAAACTGTCCTTTGTCAAAATGGATATCAGCATTCTTGTTCTCCATAGCTCTTTCCAGAGCTGGAGAACAAGTGGTCTGGATGAATTCTTCCTTTTTATTTTTCCCCTCTTTTGAATTTGTGAACACCTTGATTTGTCAATTTAATGCCTTTCCCTTGCGGTCAGGCTTCTTGCTTGTTTGCATGAATCCTTCATAGAGAAAACATAGCAAAAACATATTCTAATAGGAACAATGGTGTCATATAAATCCAAAAGGCAGACAGAATCATTAAAGATTAAGTATACTTATTGAGTGCACATCCTTTTCCTCTCTCTGCCCCGTTCTACATAGGTATTTTGGTACAGTGGAGATGTGAAACATAAATACAAACCCCACATCTTCAATACCATCTTTCTGCAGTTAAGTCTGCACACATCAAAACAAAGAAGGGACCTGTCATATTCAGAACCAGTCATGCCTATTTCCCTTTAAAAACTTCAACACAGGTTTGGCAGTTAAACAACTGCTTTTTACTTTGTTTTGTTTCCATCATTCTTTTGTGCCTCTCTTTGCTCTTTCAAAGACAGAGTTCCTGCTCCAGTACTAACACCAAGCAGAGCTTTAGAGGACCAGTTTTTGAGTCTCTTTGCATACGCCTACAGGGAGGGGAGCAGCGTGGGCTCCTGCTCTGCTGATAGGAAATAAGCCAACTGTGATCCAGAGACAGTGGAGGGAAGGCAGAGTCTGAACCATCATCCTCTCTTAGTTAATATTCCCTGGTACTATCCTCCTCACCTGAACAGCAGGAGTTTCATATAAAGTGTTCTTCTCTTTCATGCGATGAGGAAGACCGATTTACAAAACACATCATATTTGACAAAGTCTTCTTACTCTGTGCAAACTGTTTCAGTCTCCTCTCTCACTATTCCTGTTAAGTCCTACTTGGAGTGGGTGAGGTTAGAAAGAACTAAGATGCCATCGCTAAGGCTTGTACAAAATAGTTATGCTAACTAACAATTAGTAACTTTACATTTACCTTTAGTGTTTTCAGTGGAGCATTATCATGTTGTAATAGACAAAGAACTGGATCATTTCCCCTTCATTATGGAAGGATTTTAAATTACACTTCTGGAAAATATAGCTTACTGAGACACATTCCCATCTCAAAACATCAAGCAGAAAGTTTGCTATTGCTACATACACTTAAAAGGTCAGCTTAAAAGTTACGAAAAATACTGCTGCTCTTCGAATTTTCAGAAATTTCTGAGAATAAAAATGCCAGAAGTGTTGCAAAACTCACCTAAAATAAACAGAGCTGCAAAAATGTTGTCATTATTACGGTTTTCACTCTCTGGTTTTGGCAGAAGTGAAACAGTCTATAAACATTGAAATAATGTTTGGCTTAGGAATAGCAGCAGGCTCTTCCAAGGCTTTTGTGTTACTAAGCTGAGCAAGGAGACGCAGGCTCCACATTAGGCTCCCAAAAACTCCATCCCAGTTACACAAAAGGGAGAGGCACAACAGTGCTGACCATTGCCCTGCCTGGGTTTTCACACCCTCTCTGCAATTCGTGAAGCCAAGCTGGGCACACAAAAAAGGCAGAAATAAGCACAGCCCACACACATAACACACTGTGTAGGTGGTATCTGCTCAAGGCTCCGGAGGAGCTCAAACAATACACTCGTCTGAGCGCTGTGCTGCATCCTGGTTCATCAGCCCCATGAAAAGGAGGCAGTGTGACCATATGAGATCCTCCAGCATTTGGGCATCGTCATCAAGTACATGCTTCATCCAATGACAAGGGCAGACTGCACAAGCCAGGCTCAGACCAAGCACCAGCCCAGGACTCCAGCCTGCCAATGTACTGAGACGGAGTCACATCCTTTCCCTCCTCCCTGGTCTCAGGAACATCATGCTCTTGGAAGCCAAGCTGAGAGTGAGCAAAAGCCCAGCCTATCTCCTCCATCTGTCAGAGTAGAGTCCTTGAAGATGAGAAATGGAGATCTGAAGGCTTATTAGTCTGTATTAAGGCCTCTTAAACCCCAAACAAGTGCTCTACACTGCTCATGATTGCCTCTTCCAACGTTTCCAAGAAAATGAAGCCAGAGTTTTGGAGGGTTTGTCTTTATTTTTTTTGGTCCAGGAAGGCTAAAAATGAACTCAATATACACGGCATATAATGTAAGTATCTCTGGGTATAAGCAAAACCTTTCCTACACCTCTTGAGAAATTTTCTGTAGTTTTTGAGAAGTCTCTCAGTTAGAAGTCAGAAAAACTGTGAAATTTGTTAATAAACAAATGAGAGCATCTCTGGCGAAAAAACAGCTCTATAGCAAAGCCTGGACTCACGTATTTTCACTGCGTCATCTGTGGGTGCCCAAGATAAACATTCAAGATTTCCCACCAGTCACCATAGGCAAATCAGTTCTCATCAGAGGAACTCTACGATCTCAAAAGAGACAGGTAAATCTCCCAGGGACACCTTTTTAGTGTCTGGGAGTCTAGGATTTTAAACTGAAAGAAAGGATGTGAGAAACTAAGGCACAGGGTAAGCTCCAGTGCCACAGCACCCTCAGCACTCACCAGCATCGGTACACTTTATTTTAGAGCCCATTGTGTAGCCTCAAGATCCCTTGGCCAAGGGTTGACCATGTAGCAAGTAATGGCCATTATGGCCCACAGCTGGTATTTGAGTCTCTCAGATAAACACAGCAGCTGCTTACTCTCTTGCCAGGGTCTTCACCTGCTATGTAAATCAGCTCAAATCAGCTCTAGATTCTGCTTCAAGATTTCTGAACCTAAGGTTCAGATTACAGGCTGCTAGGTCAGTAAGAAAACAGCAAAATCAGTGCAGTGAATCTGTTCTTCTGCTCTTCTCCAGCTCTGCTACTGCAGCTGGTGTGACCCTTACATCAGAAGAAATTACACCAAAAGTATTCTGATACAGTTGGTAATTGGATTCGGGCACAGCTTCACCATCAATTTGTTGCATACAGTTACTGGGACTGTTTGAGGAGGTTATTACCATTTCTGTACAGAACTGGACTTTTCAGCATAGGTCTTTTGCTGGTTACAATCACCAGCACACACTTGGCCTCTGAGGTTTAACCCTAACATTCTAGTTCTGCCTGAGAATCATGTATGGTTTTCTAGAGCTCTACTTCCATGAGGTCAGTATTCTGCTAGGTCGTTCTTACATAAAATCATCAGGTCATTTATATCAGAAAGCAGGAGCCAGAGAAAATACTGTGGAGTTAGTCACATAAATGGTTCAAAAAGGCACATGAGGATGAACAGTGTGTCGGAGCAGAAATTTCAACGGGAAAGCAGCATAATCCCAATTTCTTTTGTCATGTGGTATAAACATCACGACTGAAACCACCGGTCTGGTAAGACCTTTAAGAGTCCTTTTGTATGAAGTGGAATGCAAAAACTCTTGAGGGAGAGGATTTTATTTCCTTCTAGTATTCCTCATCCTCATGTGAGGTTCCTTTGATTTACCAGTTCATGACTAACCCTCTTCTCTAAGAGTCACCGAGTTTGTTCACTCTCAGCTGCTGCTACCAACTCCTCTTCCCTGAGCTGCTAAATTCTGCACTGCAAAAGGCTTGAACACTCTTGAATGAGAATTAGCTAATACCTCATGTAAACCACAGGATGCATGTGTGCTTACAAAGTACCTTGTGGCACCAGGACCAGAGTGCTGATAGCTCCAAAACTTCACTCTATAAGCAGGCACAGGAAGTAACAGGAAGCAAGATGTTTACCTCAAACAAAAGAGGTGCAAAAGGAGAAAGACAGTTTTGTGGGTTGTTTCGTCTTTCAAACCCAAGAGCAGCAAGCACTATTTTATTTTTTGTTAAGATACAACTAGGTTTTGAAATGGAAACACCAAAACCACTACTAAACTTAACACACCAGTCTAACAGCCCTGGGTCAGTAGCTGCCTTCCCAAACTGAGCCCTCAACTAGCCCAAAGCAGTGTTCACTTGCATTAAAAACTAGGTCATAATAAGAGAAAGTCCTTTAGAAATAAATTACTCTGATTGTCGCAGCTCCAAGACAAAGCTTTTATCCATCCACAAGCACTGGAAACTCCAGCAGACCAAGCTCTCTGCACTTCTCATTCAGTTGTTTTTCTGCAGGAGCCCACACCAATAGGACAAACCCAACAGGCACATTTTCAGCATTCCTATAATAAGGCTCAGAATGAGCCATTAGATCAAAGAGATTAAGACCATTCCCACACAGACAGGAAAAGCAAATTTAGCCCCTTTGGCTGGGAGAATCAGATGATACCTCCCTCTTTGCTTAAGACATTATCCAAGATCCCCTTGTCCGCATGCTTCATCCTCTCGTCAGTCCACAGCTTAAATCCCTTGCATTTCCAGACACATTTTATTTGCATTTACAGCTCCGCACACACTAAGCAATTCCCCTCCATCTTCACATCTCCAGGTGTCTAGATTACCTCTTTGCTAAAGAAGACATTCATCTGGCCTCTCAGATGAAGATATTTTCCCCTTACAGACAGCAGTTTGTCTCCATACCTACTTGCTCCTGATCACCCCTGCGGCTTGTAGAGGCTACAGTTAAGTTTGGGATGTGTTTCACTGAATGTACTACTGTACCAAGCTGCACCTATTGCTTGTGCCTACTAATGGTTAAATGTAGAGAAAAACATTGTCCAGGTACCTGCAATTACAGACCCACATGGACTTGCAGCTGTGTAATGTATGTGTACATTACACATGATGTACACCTGAGAGGAAATCTCGCCTCCTTAAACCACCTGGCTAATGACACACCAATACAAATAAAAGCATAGAAGAGGTAAAAAAAAAAAAATAATTCAGAATCGAGCTGATAACAAGTAGAACCTCAGCACTTTAAAAAGAAAATGCATGAAACTTTAGATATTTCCCTCGCTAACTAGCACTCGCTTTGATTTTTGCATGCCCAGATGGAGGAAACGGAGTACGTGGACGTGGCAAATGGTTTATGCAAAAACACAATCATAGCAAGGTGTCCTTAAGGAATTCTATAATTAAAAACATGGAATGGAAATATTGCAGAGCAACTAGCCTTCCTAAAAAACACCTACTGCAGCAATAGGATTTAAAAAAAAATAATGACCAGGCTTTTTTCCAAGGGCAAACTGGAGTAAACAAACTGCACATTTCAGGATTGTTTTTCTGCACACCATTAGTTCACTTTTGGGAAGAAAACAAGAATTAAGCATTTCTAGTATGGAAAAACCCCAAATAATAACTAAAGAGAAGGAAAAAGAAAAGATAAGAATGCAGAAGCCACACCCAAAAGCTGAATTCCAACTGCACTCCAACTGACACACATTGTGACCTATTTAATCCCAAAATTTTGAATGGAATGTGACTGAATAAGGGATAAGCTTTATCTCACTTATTTCTCAACCAGTTTATGATTCTTATGTACAGAGTTACAACCAATTTGTCAGGACAACTCTGTAATTTCAGCTACAGCAATCATCAGGCTTTGGTGAAGAGGTGAGGGCTGGAGACACCCCCAGCTGACTCAAGCCACCCAGCTGAACCACTGGCCCAAACACCCAACCATCTGCTCAAAGTTCACACAGAAGGGTCAACTTCTTTGTCCTTCACCTTAGAGTTTACTACAAAGCTCTGTGCAAAAGAAAAATGATTCAGCTACAAGGGGTAACAGCTGATCAGAAGGTTTTCAAATTACAGCAGGAACCTGAAGACGACCAATATTCACAAACCTATGTGCCTCATTTAGTTACTGTAAGAACATACTAAGAAGGAGTTCACCAGCCCCGGAAGTGCTTCAGAGCCCTAACATGTTTTTACATCAAAAAGCACATCCTACTTCGAATCAAAAATCAGGTCTGGTGAGTCCTACTGTTTCTGTTGCACATTAGATTGCACCAAGAAACCACATATGTCCCATCTAGTTTAAAAAACAATTGGATAAGAGGGGCTTAAGAAATGGATCTTTGGGGATGGAAGGAGTACATCTGTACTGAATAGTTAAATAAAAATCAAGTAAATCACTGAAACCAAGGCAAGTCAAACAGATCTTTCAATTTTTGCTTGACATTCCAAGCATGATACCTCTTCCAGGCATCAGTGGAAGTTGATAGCAGCTTGTTATAAACTCCTGCCCAGTCTCCTTTATCAGGCCTCCCTCTTATTCACATGGGGGGGGGAAATATATCAAAGAAACACTGCCAAGTGAAAAACAGGTCACAGAAAATTAATGACAAATCCTTGAGAACATGCTGAAGATAAAAATATAAGTCTTGTCATTCAATTATAGTCCAGAAATTGAATGGAATCTACAGTCTTCTTGTTTCTACCCCTTAGAAAATATGCAACAAGCTTTGAACAAATAAAAACAACCCTCATACTCTGAAGGTGAAAACCAAAAGATTAAAATGGCCATTTTGGGAAGCACCTGAGCAAGAATTCTCATTGGTTTATTACAGAGATCTCTACTTCTATCAAGTTATTTTGTTTTCCATTTTCCTGTTTTTAACTATCCCGTCTTAAAAATCAACAGTTCAGATCTGCTAAGATAAAATCCCCAAAATCTTGCAGCTGCCTCTAGCCATGAATGACTACCTTTTCTCATTATAAACACATACATACATATGTATAAACATAAACCCAAACAACTAATACTTGAAATCTACAGACACTATTGTCCATATTTCTTACACCACTTACCAATAATTCATATAATGTTAAGAGACATGTGTTTTAAGATGCATTATTTGTTGAAACAACTACCAAGAAAATGAACTGGTCTCCCCTTCAGAAATCTCTTCGTAGCAATTACTACTAGAAAGAAAAACTCCTCTTGCAGGCACATTAAGGTTGACTTAGAACTAAGATAACCTGCAGATGTCAACATCAAGACTTCAACTAAGCAGCTTTTGTCACACAGTGAGTATGTTGTGAGGAATGCAATGAGGAAAAAAAAACCCAAGTGACCCAGAAACCCCGGGAATGCTTTTAAGTTCCTCTTAGGGAAGCACAAGCCCACGTGCTATCTGCACATCAGCACACCTCAAAATTCTGATGCCAACTTCTGCAGTTAGAGAAACATTATTTCAGAAGGCATAAGCCCTTCCTCTCCACAGAGCATTTTATACTTACGTAAAAAGTGTTTTTCCAGTAAGGCTATTTCCAGGTGACCTTTGATCTCATTCAGTCTGTCAGATTCTGTTCTGTTAAAATCCTGGACTCCTGAAGCCATGATGGTGGTCCCTGGACCAGCCTATAAGAAAGCCAGAACATACTGAAAGTTCAGAAGCACTTTTTCTTTTTGTCATTTAAATACATCAACTGATTTCTGGGGCAGTAAAGAAACAAGCATGTGAGAAACATGCAAGTATCAACAACACTACATGCCTCTTTCAGCACCAGATTACCAAAACCAGTGAATGAAAGCTAATCAAATGTGAGTTTATAGAACACACTTCTGCAAACCTTAGGAAGTTACAGAAAACAAGCATTTCTCACCACCACCCTTACCAGTTCTATTGCATCATCATTTAAGCCTTTTTTCTGGCTATGAAAAGCCATATTTATACCATCCCTTTCCTCTTCCCATAAAATGGTCAATGCAATACACTTTACATATAAAATTGTGAAGCCAGCAAAAGTAATCTTTTTCTAGATAACTACTGAGTTATTGGAAAACACATATTGTATATCTTAATATCCGTTTATGGAATGTGTAATTCTCCAGACCACAATCTCTGAGCAAGGAAGGGCTTCCTCACTCCCCCACAACCCAGTTACTGCAGAAGGATGTTGTTGAAGCTCTGGAGCTCATCCTGGCAGGCTAGGAGAGAGGGAAATCAGAAGACTGCATGCCTCAACAGATTTACCAGCATCCCTTGAATGAACTCAGCAGAATACTGAAAATACTGCAGAAAGCAGGAATTAAAAAGCAGTTTGGTTAGTGAGACCAGTGACAACCACCACTTTTATGAAGCAAACACATAAAAACCCCAAGCCCACACAGCAGAAGGCAGGTGATGCCTTCTTTCTCTCATAAAGTGGGCATTTTCAGGTAGCAGGGATATGGGTGGGTGAGGGCATCTCCTGGGTAATGGTTGTTCAGCACCTGTGTACAATCCCCACTAGGCACAAAAAAATCTGTCAGTGAGAATTACACAGGAGTTTCTCTAGCATCTTATACTCAAAATCAAAGTGATAGATTACAGAAGCCTACATCTCAGAAATCATCTCAAGACAAAAAAAGAATTTATTTACGTATTCTGACTATTCCCCATTCCTTGTTTGAACCCTGAAAACATACAGGAACTGCATTCCTTTCAAATACCAGCTTGCATACATTTAACCATGACAACTTAATTATATACATATATAAACTCAAGTAATCTACAGGAGACAGTAAATCAAGATATTTTCTATGTCTTAGGAAAGATGTGCAGAAAGCTTACTGACAGCAAAGTACTTTCACAGTTGGGATTAATTTGCACTTTCAAGATAAAACAGAGGGGAAATACCTATTAAACATCTGTTTTCTTGCTTGAACTGAACAGATGCTAAGTTTCAGCCTCAGAATTTGTCTATACAGGCAGATTAGCTCTCTGTAGGCAGTTACTGCCCAGCATTTACCTAGCACCAACTCCCCACCTAGGCTTGCTCAATACAGTGCCAAGCAGAGATGCTATTTCCAGTCCCCTAAGCAGCACCCACCCACACAGCACTCTGTCAACGCTGCTGGCCTTGATGAGGAGCAGAAGCAGTTAGCTCAGCAGCAGCCTTGGGCTACTTCCCATTTTGGAGCTGGCATGAATCATGCCACAGCAGACAGGGACAGACCCCAGGGCAGTCCTCACACGGGGAGCTGCAGCACAGCATCCTCCTCACCATGCTCCACATTCCCAATCATTCCTGCCTTTAGCCAGAGAGGTGCAGTGAGAGATGCCATTTGCAACTGCTCCAGCCACTGCAGAAGAGTATCAGAGACTGTTTTCAGATGAGCACAGGATGCCAATTAACCTCTGTGCTGATCTCTTATCTACAGAGCTGGGTTGTATTTATTTACACTGCAAGATTTAGTGCTATCACTTGCCAGTAATTTGGAGAGTGATGGTGTGGAACAGCAGCACCCTTACAACACATTCCACAGGCAGGCACAAGGGAAGTGTTATTAAAATGCAGAGTGCTGCCCAAGTGTTAATGCACAGCTTTCTGTATTGTATTTCCACATCTAGCACACAGGGACAATCTCTGCTCCCAGCATGCAGGGCTTCTCAGGGAGCTACCTGAAGAAACAGTGCCACTGCTTATATTTTTTATTGATAAATATATAAAATCATGTACAGGTCAAAGAGCAAGGTGCTGTATTTAAAAGGAATGTGCCTGGACTCTGGGCATCAGCCCTGTGCTTCGATAGCAGCTGGTTCCCACCCCAACCCCATGTGCTCTGGCAGGGAAAGGAGCACAGAAACCGAGGGAAGGAAAGACAGGAAAAAGAAAGGCACTAGCAAGTATCTAAGCATATCTAAGTTTTCATCCTCATTACAGATTCTCAAGATATTTCGCCCAAAGATGTGCTACGTTTCAGAAATCCATCTAGAGAACCACCTCTGCTTTTGCTTCTTCAGAGATGCTGAGTCAATAATGAACACCCAGGATACCTTAACTGTGCCTCTAAGGAACAAGAAAAGAGCAAGAGGTGCGTAGCACTGGGGAGAGCAATACCAGTTAGCATGACTCATTCTTAGAGTTTCCACATATGTTTATGTGCTAAAGCATTGGATCCAAGCAGCCTGACATCCACTGATGGGGTCAAAATCAGAAGGTACATATCTTCAAACAAAAGGTTACAATGACCTTCTAAATTAGAGAAAAAAAGAGGAAAAAAATCCACTGAGTTAAAACATAAGGTTGCTTACTAGAATACTAGGAGCATGTTGATGCCTGAGATGGCCACCTAAAAAGAGAGACTAGACAAGAACAAGGAAATAAAGGTAGGTAATTATTTGAAGGGCCTTCAAGGTATACCTTGGGCAGTAAAAAGGCTACACCCAAGTTGGACGCCGGGTCATGGGTTCTTCACACTTTTATAAGTTTGGTTCATTTGCATATCAGGGTTAATTCTCCAATTATAACCTCAATTCATTATGTAATTACCCCAAGTTTGCCCCATTTCAGGGGCTTTTAGTTCACACATTTTGGGGCCTGGTGTCCTTATTTGGTAACCTAGAGAGCTTTGTTATGTCTAACTGCCATGAGAGAACAGTAGCTAACAAGACAGGAGAAACTTCAGAGTTACACACTAGGATTTGAAAATACAAAAGTTAAAACCTAAGGCATCGATGTAATTATCATTATATGTATCATTAATAATAAAACAGTATCATGTAATAATAGGTATCATGCAATAATATGTAATGTATTATGTAATAATAAAACAGTTAATATATTAAGATATACAGTGACACAAGTTTGGTGATGCACCCAATTTCCAAAATTAGCATCACCACAACATTTTATGACTACCATTTAGAAGTGCTCAGAAAAACTGAGCACGCCCAGGACAGTGATATGAGAGACATTTAAGCAGATGTCTCTTTCTGTCACAGAAGCTTTTCCCCCCACCAACACACCTAAGTAAACAAGAAATAAGGTCTCTGCATTTGCTGAAGGTCAACTAACTGCCTGCCTCTGAATTCAAAAAAGTCCCTCTGTCTGAAGCTAGCATATCTGACTCAACTCACAAGTTAACAAAATCCTTGTATTAATTCCAGTTTTATCTGGGTAAAGGCTTCTCCTCTCTGCAGCCTCTGCAGGACAGCGCTGGGACTCAGGCTGGATAAACTACACTGCACTGTACAGATGTCCTTTCTAGTTTCTGACTCACCGTAAAAGCCTTGAAGGCTTCCACAGATTTCTGCTTTTCCTTCTGCCTCTCTAGCTTTGTCAGTATTTGACACAGCAGCCCTCTTAAAATGTTGGCAATCATTATTACTTAGCCAAGACAGTGTGCAAGGCCTGGCAGTGCCTAGGAAGACAGAGAAATGCCCAAGGCAAGTGTAGAGACAGGGGGGTCAAAGGAACATTTCCGATGACGATAGACTGCCTGTAACCCTCTAGCAGAGATCAGGTTTGCTTCTCCAAGCCACATCCAGCTCCGGATCTAAAATCCACATCTCCCCACAAAAGTGTTTTTCAAGACATCTGCAGTTCAGGCTTTCCATAACACCTCCCAGCCCGAGACTCCTCTGCCCTCCGTCTCCAAAATCCCTTCATCCTGCGATGACATGCTGGGGTTTTGTTCTGTGTGCTGGCACTGCTGCCACTGCCACTGTACAGCCACAGAAAGGGTCCAAGTCACTTCCTAACCAAGAAGATGTGGATCTGTCTTCTGCATCTGCAGCACATCTTCAGTATCACACAAACACAACTGCCCAACTCTCTGCTTCTAATTTCCTTCCACAACATCATATGTATGCGGATAATTTTTCTCTAGGAATATCTAACAAAATGGTGGTCTGATTTCCAAGTTTGTAATTAACTTGGAGAGGAGCAGTTCTCAAACATGAAGGATGGGGAGCAGCCAGGACACAACATGCCAACCCCAGGGGCAAAACCATCCACTCAAGTCATCCCTCAGAGCCCAGAAAGTCGCTGGGACACAACACAGGGAAGAAGTGGTTCAAAATAGAAAATTTTAACTTGTGTTCATTTGAGGAAAAAAGAGGAGAGGGAAGTCTTCACCAATACAACAAACTACACAGCTTGTCTTGTGAAGTTCTAGCCTCCTGAGTTTTTCATCAAACACTACACGTGCATTTTCTTACTTCAAATTATGAAAGGGTTCCCCATGAATGCTGCAATTACCTGCTGTAAGAAAAGGAAAAACTCAACAACACTGCTTAAAAATGAAAGCATCTGCATGAATAGTTAATCCTTAGTAGCTATTCTTGGAAGCATACCCATACTGGCATGGTTCTAAAACACTGCTGTATTCTACATAAATTTTTAAAAATTTAGTGCTAGCCAGGTTGAGAGACTTTAGCTCCTTAACTGTAATGCTTGCACCATGCTTTGTACCTTCCAATCACTGTAAATGAGATGACCAATAGAGCAGCATTTAAAGTTTTCATTGACATGTGTCAGGAAAAACTATGCTCTAGTGCAACAGCAATTAAATTAATGTTTTCTGTACCACAATAACTGAGATTTAATCCTAGCACACTGGCAGGGAACTCGCATAAGTAGATTAGACTGCTTTCAGTACAATATGCCAGATACAAGAGAGCTTTACTTTTAATTCTCACTGCCAGGTTAGCGCCAGCCTCTGCAGGTTTAAACACAGTTTACTCTTTCCCCACTCTGTGAAGGGGATGTGATCTTCTCTGCACCACGTTCATTCATATACCTACATGTAGAACTGGATCTTCTCTCCCCTTCTGTAAAAACAGGAATGGTGGTGCTGAATAAAGGGAACTTCAATTACTGAGCAGGCAATACTACCTCAATTTCTAATGTCACAACAAATCAAATGCTAATTGATTTGGAATGGACCAGGTTACTCCCTCTACCTATTCTGCAGTTGTGGCGTTTTTACAAAACACTGCAGAAATAGCAGTGCTGCATGCAGTGTCCTTGCCTTAAAAAAAAATATAACCACCCATGGTAAAGGAAGAAATCTAGGAAGCCATTCAGGAATTGAAAGAGATGTTTAGCAGAGTTTAATTTGTTAACCAGCACTGCTGTCTTGGCAATGATCTGATCACAGTGTCCAAACACCCACAGGGACCTAAGAAAGCATGTGCTATTCAAGGCATATCTGGTAGCTGAGGCACTTAAATCAGAGGGGGAAACCCACACAAGCAATCAGCCAGCCTGTAAGCTGAGTTCAAAGTAGTACAAATTAAGACATTTTTTGAACAAAAACTCTCAGAAACAACTGAGAATTCAAAGGAAAATATAAATCATTCCATCTCCAGAGTCCTCCCACCAGCTGCTAGCTGTGTGCTTTACCTAAACACAGGTTAGGATGGTTATTGTTGAACTAAATAGGTAAATCTCAGTTTTAAGATAAAGAATATGAAATTACCTCACCTGGCCATCCTTTCTGTCTTTTCACAGGGTGTAAATTTTACACATGTGACTTCAGTAAGGCATGTGAAGCGTTGGGACTAAGTGCCACTGTGCAATCTGTGGCCTGGGACTGAACACTCACTTCATCTGCTGGGAAGTGCAACAGAGGATGATGCTCTTCCTGGCAGATGGTCAGGGCTCTGCAATCACAAGCTTTTATGACAAGGCTTTTTACTCTGCAACCTCCATTTGGATCAAGTGTTTGCACACGCTTGTCAGGTTCAGATACATACCCAAAGAAGAGGCACCTCATGCGCACATTTTTAAGTGCACTGCAAACCCAGGAAGCACAGAAGGGTCCTTCATTCATATGACTGCACTGTGCTGTTCTAACAGACAGATCTTTCCCTAATGCCTCCATAACGATTAATACACCAGACAGGGGCAGGGGAAGAGAAGCAGAGCAGGGCAGAGATGAAATCTTTGTCTAGGGAATGGCTGACAATGAAGATGCAGATAAGTGGACTAGGACTGTACTTTTCCATGCCTATGTTCAGTTCCAAGCCACCAATCTTGCTCTTTCAAGACTATGAGTTCTGTACCCAGATTTCAATAGAAACAATGAAGGAACAGAAGTGGAAGCAGAGTACAGCTCACATCTATCTGAAATGACAGGCAGCCTAACTTCCATTTACACAGAAGGCTTGCATTGGTTTTTGAGTGCTTTCAACAGTTTCTCAAAGGTATTAAACAGGAAGAAACCATTAAGACTTGGTCTTCTCATGATCAGTGTAACACAAGCATAATACTAAATTGCTTACAAAGACTATAAAAGAAAAACACCCTGTACAAGCAATTTAAGCAATGAGTTTTAGACACTGAATAAAAACAAATTCAGGCACAATTCAACTATATAGTCTCAATAAGAGACAGACAAATAATTCAAAACTGCACCATTCACACAACCTCAGCCACCACTACTTTAACAGTGATTTAAATAAATAAGCATTACTTTCTTTACTCTTGGCACCTCGGCAGCACAGGGGATTATTTCTCTCTTCATTTTACGGATGGGCAGCAGTGCTTAGTGGGTAGATGCCTGTGATGGCCAACTGCTAATCCCTCAAACTTCCCACCTGAAATTTATCCCTCATACGTCAGACCTCCTTCCTCATACCAATTTGCTTATTTTGCTCCTACCTGTAACACAGCTGCTGCTCTTAGGCTGTTCCAGCACCACACTGTGTTTGGGGCATCCAAACTTTAGGAGAGGGGTAAAACAAGTTTGATGCCATCACTGCTTTCCTCTCTCCCTTTCTCACTGATTTTAAAGAACTGCACTCAACTGTGTCCCAAGGATTTAGATCAGCCTACTGCAGTATGTAACCAGCCAGAAAGCAAAGCGTTTCTCCAAGTTCCTTTCACAGTACATAGAGTTCAACATTTTGTTTTTTGAGAAAACAGAGACCATCACTGCAGATGTTAAGGTTTTGTAACTATTCAAAACTACAGGTTTACCAAGCTGTTCCCTCAGCTACCCTCCATACCACCCAGGAGCTACTATTCCTCTGCAGACACACGTAAAATAGTATCTGGAGTTTCAGGCAGATCTTTCTGTAGACTCTAGCTCTGTCATCCAGATACTTCTGATTAAATACAAAAGGCATCTAATATATACCCACATAAAACCTAATCCTTCGGTTTAATGAAAACCAGCCATTATTTACCTACAAAAAACTCTCAAAATACCATGTTGGAAGGGCAGCAGTACAGATTAGTCCCAGTAAACACAATACTTACATCTTAACAAATGACAGATGTCTTCAGTAGAATATGAGCAAAGGAGTAGCTTTTAACAGACTTCCTTGTCTGAGAAGCTTGAGGATTTACATATAACAGACTTTTTGTGACCAAACATGCTCTGTCATTACCACCTGTTTGTTCCTTGATCATAGGAAAAACACTCTGGCAACAAAGCTCTCAATACGCAGGACTGTGTGTGGCACCATGCAAGCCCATTTAAATTTAAAAAAGCTGATAGCTACAGAACTGGATACAAGCTGCCAACCCCAAAGGGGATGCATAAGCACATACAGTTTGAAACCTTTTAGTTTACAACTTGCTGTGAGCAAGCCCCCCACTTCTAGAAATGAGCCTTCCAACAACAGTCTGATCACATTTTGGAGATAAAAACTGCACAATAAGTTTTCATAGGGTGATATAAATTCTGAATTCCAAGTCACTTCTACAATACAATTATATACACAAATCTAAATTTATACCGTAGCCCTCCAAGCTTATGGATCCACAGCCATTTTTTAACAGTTAAAGAAGGATTTTATTTTTTATTTTCCTTTTTTAACCAACATTCAACTTTTCCTGAAGCAGTGTCTTTGAAAAAGGTAGGCCTGCTTTGGTGCTTCTACTTACAAGCACCAAAATGTTTTAGCACCACCTTCATAGGCTTAAACCAGCTCTAATAGTAGGGAAGCATTACTGGATACAACATGGCAGTGGAGAAGGAGATGGTGTGACCCTCTAACACTAATGAAGCAACCAGAAATCTTATCCTTGAAGTCTTGGACAGTGTCATTTGAGCAGATATGAGCTCTTCTGACTGAAAAGCTGCCTTTTCTTTTTCACATGTTCATTAGTAATTCAACAAAAAAAAACCAAAAAAACAGCAAGCATTCAGAAGCACATCCAAAGTTAACAAACCTGTCAACTCACAGTATGTAAAATTAAAAGTAGGGACAGGGAACTCTAATTTTTAAGAAACAATTTGATCTTTCCACAAAATGGAGGCCTATTACTGGAAAGTTACTTCCTAGTCCACAAATCTTCAAGTGCTAAAACCATAATATAAAGAATTTGTAATTTCTTTTATTTTTTTTCCTGAAAACTATAAAACATAATATAATGATACTTAAATCGAGTACTTACAGGGTCTCTCAGCTCTTCATTGTCTCGAGCTGACGTTCGAGGTATCTTCACCGGGATTTCATCTCCACATTCAGTGTCTGAAGCATTTGGAGACTCTGCTAAATCAAGGAACTCATCTCTCTTATGACCTCTGAACCTTATTTTGTCCAACTTCTTTAGCATGTTCAGCACTGCACTCTTCTGCTTTACCTTAACATGACGGTTGGAGTCTCTGCAAGATTAAGAAACCAAGAGTATTTTAAAAAGCTTGCAATAAATCTAAATACACACATTCTTATCACTAACTACTCCCAATCATCTTTCAAGTGCCTTCCTGCCACTGGAGGGAAAACATGCTTAGCTTTGTAACAGGTGTTTTTTCCACAGTGTAACAAATGCATGGTTTGTTTTACAGTAGTTGATTATTTGCCTTATTCACAGACTCTCACGGCCTCTCTTTCCTGGCAGTTTTTAAAGCAAGTCAGAATAGGCACAAAGTAACTATCTGTACTCCAAAGACAGACTAGGAAGTCAGCTGCTAACAGGTTACTTGAAACAAAGAAAGCTTAGCTGGTAAATCAACGTTCTTCAATTTGTGATGCTTCTAATCAAAGACAGGAAAATCCACTAAGCTTCACAACCAACTTTTAAATTCCCAGACAAACTAAAGCAAAAGAGTAAGGATGCAATCGTATCTCCCTACTACCTCAGGCTAAGAAAACAGAAAGTAGCAAGGGTTTACTGAAGAAAGCCACAGATGGATCCACGCAGATCTCTCCAAATTAGACTGCTGAAACAGAACATATATCACATTCAAACACACTGCCAAAATCCTTAAAATTACCACAGCTGACAATCTTGTATACCCCTGAGATTGTACTGGGAGAAGCATTTTGCTTTTTAAAAGACAACAGAAGAAAGCTTAATTCATGTGCATAAACTCATTCTAATGGTACCTTTTCCTAGACACTGCACTATATAATTTCTGATTTAAATTAGACTTGCCAAACTGGTCCTATTCAATGAATCACACTCTGTACCAAAGGTCCCAAGCTCCCTGTTTAAAAAAAAAAAGCCAAACCCAACAGTTAGTTCCTTGATTCTGTCACTCCAGCAACCTCCTGCTCTGGCAGTTTATAACAAAACAGCCACAATTACCTCAGCACACAGAGATCCATTTGGAAGATGATGCCGTGCTCTAGCAAATGGGTTTTTAAAAATTTATTTTGAGGCACTTGTTCCTGGTACTACCCTTTTGTCCTCTATGGTCAGCACTACCATCCTTTTCATTAGAAGTAATGCTTAGCTTCATGACACATCATCCCAGACACTGGTGTGAGATGAAAATGCAAAGGCAAACTCAGACAAATGTCACTTCAGGAGTAAAAATAAAGAGCAAAATAGAAAAACCTCTTGCTGCCACAGCCTTTGCACCTAAAACAATTCTCACCTCCTAGGACAAACCTGTTTTGAACAGAGCTCTTCAACTTTCCCTATGGATTCTCCACTTACCGTAACACTTTGGCAGTGACTATTTACACAAAGTTCAAATCAGATCATTTCCTTCAAATAATATCTTAGTTTGCACCTCTGCCAAGTTTGATTAGCACCTTTCAATTAAACACAGAAGTTTTAAACTAATACAAATCCCTTACAGTACAGCTGGCAAAAACCCCCCACAAATTCTTTCTTTATCAGAGATGCTTAAAGTTGCAACCCTGTGTTTAATCTATCACTTACAGAGAAACACTTGGGGGAACTCACACCAAGGTTATTTTCTAAGAACAGCTTTTCTTTGAAGTTCTTTTACTTGTCAAAGCTAAGCTTAAAATAGAAACACTTCTTGCTCATTCATTGACTATTTGATGAAGAAACTTGTCAGCTATCACATCCAGAAATATCTCTAGGCCCTGCTATTAATAGCAACTGGGGAACAAACGGTACGAGGGAAGTTTAAACCTCTGATAAGCACCAGCACAATTGTATTGCTCTCCCTCCCATTACAATGATCTCCATCTGTGTTCAACCAGATTTACATAGCATGTAAGAGACCTACAGCAAAGCAGCTGTTAACCAAATCCTGTCTGTTCATCATCCACGCTGTCACTGCTAATGATACACCAAGGCATGGAAATAATAAAGCATGGTAGAGTGCTATTCCTTTTCTGGAGTGGTTGGCAGCCATCAGCCCACAACGATGGAGGACAAGCAAGCATCCCATGCCTTCCCCAGCCCTCTCAGGGATGAAGCAGTTACTGCAGACAAGCATTCCTGTCCTGGACAGAAACAGGAGTCCTCGGCATTCTCCTGTTAAAACCACATTTATCCACTGCTCCTCAAAGGCCGGGGCTGGATCTGGACACCTTTTATAGCCTGGCATATTCCAGCACTTCCACAGATTGTGCAAGATCAGAATTCAGTTTTCTTTCCCCTTAGCATAAAATCATATTCACTTCTCACACAAAAGAAATGAGGAGCATCAAAAACATCTTGAGGCAATGCAATCTCCAACCCTTACCACGAAGCTTTGAATGAAGACTGAAAAGGCCACATGGACAGTGAAAAGGCCCACTGGCATAACTGCCAGGGATGGACACCATTTGGGAAATTGAAATACTAAGGTCCATTCTCACCCTAGGATGGCTCATGCATTTCAGGTCACAGAATAACCTGGCCAACAGATTACCCATGAACGCATTTATTGTATTTTTTTACTCACAAAACTGATGACTTATCCCTACGTGTATTACTACCTAGCCTTTTAAAAATGCAAACCTTTCTTTAAATCACTCCACTGAATGGACTCAGCTTAAATTCTGAGGCGAGGAAAACACACATGTCATGAGGGTCAGTATTTTTGCAGGATTATTCTGTAGGTTAACTATTAAAAGAGAACATAGTAAAGAACCACATTCCAAGGCATTTCTAAAGTGCTTGAAGTACAAGAAGCAGTTATATAAAAATATCTTCTCAGTTAAAATTTAAAGATAATAAGATCATTTTGTCTAAAAACTGCTTTGCATGTACCAGGTTCCCAAATTACTTACAGTTACATTACATTAACCTAAGCAAAAATGTAAGCTTGCCAACAAGCTCCTATAAAAACTCATTACCTGGCCTCCAGCCAAATGCTGGATCTAAGACAGGCTTTTTATGTCAGCAGCCTGTTCCTGCAACCAGCAACTTTTTTTTTTATGGTGACATTTCAGCAGTTTCAGACTCACTAGGAAAAAAGATTCTTGGAGATTCTGTATTCCAACTGACTTGAGTCAAATTTAGATAAGCTTGAGGAAGCTTTTGCAAAATCAAAGACCCGAATCTGATCAAGAATTAGATTTATTGTAAAATACAGTAACTAAATAACTAAATATCAAAACCATTGCTTCACCATCATAGCTAGTCATTCCTCACCTTCTCCCAACTACCTATCCTGTACCCATCCCTACACAAACACCCATTCTGAACTCAGCTGGTTCAGCTGTGAATTTCAGGCTATTTCTAGTAACTCCCCATACCCACAACATCAAAAACACCATGCAATTCTGCACATGTGGAGCTCAGAGTTTGAAGGCAGACCCACATCTCACTCTGCTCTCAAACTAATCATTAACAAATACTATAACACTATAATAAAAACATACAAGCATTTTAACTCCATGCATTTTAAACACTGCCATTTCCCAACACTGTCATACATGTGACAATAATCAAGTGAAAAAGGTCTAATTTTCCCTGCTTAAAAAAAAAACCCTAGCTAAAATGCTCTTTAAAGATTTTCTTTTTAATTGCCATTAATATCTACTGGCTAATGCAAATCCTTCAAGCCTGAAGCTTTATTTCTTTTACAGAGGGCCAGGGAAGAGATGCCTTTATTTTGACCTAATATGTAAACCCCTCAAACAACTGTCAGACCTTCATTTTAAATGAATATATCAAGACCCAAAAACCAACATACACTCACATTCCAAAGTTATACTAAGAACAGAAAAATCAAGTTTTCCCAAACTTTCACATAAAAATTATACCAAGATCTACAAGAAATTTTTCAGCCTACATTTATAGAGAGGCTTCAGAAAGCAGACAATGTACTGCTGCTGCCTATTGAGAGCCCCCCCTGCCATCTGGAGGGACTTGTTTACGAGACATGTTCCTATGGACAACCCTCTCACCCCTTCATGCCACTGCTTCCCCATTTCTACTCCTGCATGAACGTGGAAGAGGTTGGCATGCAGAGAGAACTCAGGGAAGCACAGCACCCAATGTACTGCTGCTGCCTGAAATCTGCCTTAACCCACCCCAGTGTCCTACAAGTGATTTATAGGTTTTGGTTTTCTGTTGTTGCATTTAGTTTTTACACAAGTACAGTCTGTGGCCTGGTACACCCGGCAGGGATTGAACATCTAAATCTTCATGTGTGCTTTTCAGAGAAAGGGCTCTGCTTCGCAACACAGGGTTCAGTCAGTTTTCCTTAGCTGTTAACAAAACACAAACCTGCTACACAAAGTCAAACAGCAATTGCCTCAGCAAGTGTTAGTCTGGAGCCTGAGGGAAAACAAACAAAGAAACCACTTAAAACATCACGGATGAATTCCATCCCAGGTCAAAAAGGCCCTACAAGACTATGACACTAGTACACTAACCCTCAAAGCACCCATATTCCTTTTGCTAAAAAAACAGCTTTTCAGAAGGCTGAAGATGACTTGCATATCTAGCATACCCCTAGTTCTCATCTTTACATTCCATCTCCTTCATATTCTCCTTTCATTCTCAAAATACATTTCTGGAGAAGTCCAAGGCAAGGGCCCTGGTATTCAAGAAAAGTCAGGCTGTGTGTGGATGAACAAATACAGACATTGTTGTCAACACTGGGACATTTCAGTCTTATCATGAGGAAGGGCTGTGCAAATTGAGGGAGTGGAAAGTATTAGGATTACATTTGGTATTCATTACTTCTACACTGAAATGCTCCTGAATAATATCCTAAGAGTTGACAGAAGAGCAGTTACACAAGACAAACTCAATCCATTCACATACACTGAAAATTAAGTTTGGTGTATTCTTTTCTAAACATGTCTAACTAAAACTGGAAGGAACAGGGAGTGTATCTAAGCCTAATACAGATTCTGAATCCTCTGTAAAATGTTCTGTGCAAAAAGTTACCTCTTTCTACATGATTTTTCCCCCCAATTTCTCATTTTAATGAATGGAATCTCATTTCAAGTCACTTTCTGAACATTTTGTACTTATTAATATTTAAGGAGTTAACCAGAGAAAGATCAACTGCACTCGAGAGCTCCTTGTCTGCTCAGCTTTTCACAGAATCACAGAATGGGTCAGGGACCACAGTGGGTCATCTGGTCCAAGCTCCCTACTCAAGCAGGATCATCCTAGAGCACATGACAAAAGAAAAGGACACTTTTCTTCCCACTGTGCACAGACTTCTCCCAAACTACTCTCCAGAAGGCTCACATCTGTGAGGAAAGCCAGACTTTATTCACAGCACCTCTTCTTGAACAACAGGGAGTGGTTTTGTAAAGGTGAAGTTGTCACCTTTCAAGAAAACTTTACATTAAGCTCGACGCAACAAAGACGTTTAACACACAGAAAAGGCACAACCCACACTCAATGCAGCCCTTTCGGGACCAGCCCTGACATGAGAGTGAGCTTGTCCAGGGCAATACAACATTTTAGGTTCTGAGTACAGAATGATGTCATCACTTGTCACTGGAAACCAAGACTGCAACACTTTGAGCCAAACATTCAGATAGATTGGCCAAGAGCAGCTTACTAACACCCTCTGAAAGTTACAAGCATTGCACAAGTGCCCTCAATTTCTGACATCAACAAACCCACAAACAAATCTTCAAACTGAGCTCTCTCCACACTCATCACAACAAGTTCATTCCAAAATAATATTCACCACCTCAGCGTCAGAGTCTGGTCACGTCTTCTTGCAATTACAGCACCTTTGGCTTCAGGGTCTTAATATACCCAGAACAAATTCCTTTCTGTTTTTGAGTAACACTACTAAAAGCTCCTTTCAGGGTCAGGAGTCCTTAAAACTCTAGAACAGACTAGACTAGAAAGGGATAGACTAGGGGGATGGACTCTGGTGGGTTGTTTTCTTCATGATAGATGAAGTTATCAGGCTACCTTTGGAGAAATATTATGCTTAGTAACTCAGGATTATTCTGCCTTTAAGTTTAAAGGGAGTTGAACAAAAAAACCCCACCAGAATCACTTCCTCTGTTACAGACTGCCAGCAGAAGCAACACTTGGTTAACACTGGTTGGAAACCAACAGGAAGTTGTGCTTTGGTGTTGCAGACTAAAATAAATGCAGCTATTAATTAAGCATCAACTCAAACAATTTAAATTGTCCACTGACTAGGAGGAGGAAGGGAGGAAGAAAAAAGTGGAAAGCTGTGTAATATGTTCTCTGGTTCAATATGGGGACTGGAGACAGAAGTTTAACATACAGATCTTGACTGCCACTGGTGAGGTTGTCACAGCAACCATAACGCAGCTTCATGAATATGCATTACACTAAAATCTATTTTTTTTCCCCAAAAGAGAGTAACGTGTCATTCAGCTCACAACATGAAGCTGCCTGGGAGACAAATCAGGACTGCACAATAAAAAGGACGTGTCCTCAAAACCTTCATCTTGGCTGCTGCAAACAAAAGGGTTGGGGGAAGAGGGGAGACACAGAACATGTTGGCTTGGGGCTGTAGAGCTCTCTTCTGTACCTTCCTCAGACAGTAATTCAGACGTATTTGGGAAAAATTTTAAGGCAGACATTTCCGAAATGAGCTGCTCAGTTCCTGCAGAGTTGCAGACCTGAGCAAAGCATCAGCCTTGATCCCTCAAGCACCTGGGGACTGGCCCTTCGGTCAGCCAGAGGCAGCGGCACCAGTGACCCTCCCCAGAAGGACAGAGATGGGGGAGATGCTGCTCAGTGTCCAAGACAGCTGAAACTGGGGGCCTTGACTTGACCACCACTGGAAAATTGTGGGTAGAGTGATTCACCAAAACAAAAAAGATCCCATACCACACACATGTACCTATCCAGGTCACATCCTATCATGTCAAGGAACAAAAGGCAGTAACTGTTTCCGCTGAGTAGGTCTGGAAATTGTACTTTGTCCATAACTCCCCACTTACCCTAACACCTCTCCCGTAACACAGAGCCACCCTACTGTGGCTACACACTTCTGTCTCTCATTGTGAAACCTAAAATCAGCAAGCTTCGTTGAATTAATTTGTCTGTAAATTGAGAATTTTAACTCCTGAACAGCAAGATAAAATTCATTTTTCCTCAAGACACCTGTTTGGGAGAAAATAAAAGTGAGGCACTGATTATGCCACCAGAAGAGCTACACAAAAAGCCTTGTATGAAGACTTTGCCTGCAGAGAAGGTCTCCAGCAGCATTCATGGACTAGAGGAGCCACCAGTTCAAGCCATGGCAGATATCCTGTGAAAGGGTTAGCATGTCGTGATAGTAATAAAAGCCTATTGCTGACATGAACTCCTCCCTTCCTGGTCACCCACTTGGTCCTCCTTTCTCCCCTGCTGTGATCCCATCTCAATCCCAGAGGAGCCTAGCCAAGTCTGAAGCCCACTAGATCACAAGGTGACACCAAAGGGAGCAACCTCACTCATTTCTGCCACAGCCTTCATGTCACTTGATCATTCATGCAGTTTATCAGCTCATTGCTGATGCAACTAATTTTTGTGTTTGTTTCCCGGCAAGGTCAGTCTAATCAGAGCAGACAGGGATGCAGTCTCACTCAGGGTAGCACAAGCTATTGGAGTTTTTGCTATTCCCACACAGGAAATGTGGTGGTTTGTGGTGGTGGGCAGAGGGAGAAAGCATCCTTTTACAGCAGCCACCTGCACTGAAACAAGGTAAAACAACTGCAAAGCTTCACCCTAAAGACAGTGTTTACCACGTTGCCAAAAGGCACATTTCAAAAATTGGATGCTAGAGCTTCAGTCCCTACTCTGAAGGACAGGGAAGAGTTTGTCACAGCTTGGCATTGACAAAAGGTTTTTTTCTGCTTCCTTGATCTGAATTTTGTCTACTAGTCAGGGTAGAGTCGAGGGTGAAGACAGGAAGATGAGTATCACCAGCTCAGCAAGAGCCTCTGCATATGGGAAGGTTTAGCCAGCTCAGAACTAGATGGGCTTCCGACAGGTAAGAAGCTGTAGCACACAGGAACTGCTGCCCTATGCAAGCACCACAACTTCTGCCCATAAAAACAGAGACATGAGGGTGACAAATGGGGGAGAAGGACAACTAACACAAGGTAAGATTAGGCTGTCACTGCATTTATCTCCTCTTCCACTGTTCAAATGGAAACTGTAAGAAGTCTAGGTTGACACAGCACTCCGAATAAAGCTGGCCTTTTACAATCTACTTTAAAATAAATATTTAAAGTCAGAAGTACATACACTGGCAGGAGCATCTTATGCAGACTAATAAGTTTATTAAGAAGGTAATCACTGACTGTTTAGAAAAACTGTGAGTCCTGCCAGCTCTGAAGAATTTTAATTCTGTCCCTTCGAGCAGAAAAAGAGTAAGTTATTGAGACCTGTTTGATGCTGAGTTTTTCATTATCTCAACTGCATGTTTGTCATCTTTAGAGGGTAACTAGAGATAAATCAGAGAATGAAGGTACTGCTAAGAAAAAAAGACACTGTAGAAATGAGCTGAAATCCAAGCTTAAAAATAGATTCTTTGAGACCAGGCTTCCAAGACCTACACAGAATAGCTTGGACCTAGCAGGTATTTCTTTGAGAGGACTCTCAGAAGCAAGGATCAGCTCACGGTGTCTGATCATAGCTCACCCAGCAACCTATGAAAACAGAGCAAATTGTGTAGTTTTGAAGAACATCTATGCATTCCTTTTTGTTTGTTGTGTCTATAAACAAAGATGTACCATGTGAAGCAGGACACGGCTCACAGCTAATGACTGCAGCCTGACCAATCTCAGCTGTGCATGTACACCCGCGAGCACAGCTGAGAGCACACAACCTGATGCCTTAGGTTTCAACTTTTATATTTTTCAAATCCTGTAATGCTAGTGCAACTCTGAAGTTTCCTGTATCTTGTTAAGTGCTGTTCACACTTCCCAAATCATTCACCTATCAGGGTACCTCACTGAGAGCAAGACTAAGGGCCAGAGTAGAGCAAGAAGGTCTATTTTCAGGGTCTTCCCTCAATTTAGGGAGAAAATTCAGAAGAAGCTGACATTAAAACTGTGTGAGTAGCCAGTTAACATGAAACCATCCGGATGCAAGTGTTCAGTTAAAGATTCCTAAGATGCAGTAATTTTGTGTACAACATTCAGTAACTTGTCTCTGCAAGTTTTAACTATCCTACTGCTGATCTGAGAATACAATAACCTTCTGAAATGTGGATGCTGCAAAAAACTCAAAAGATAGACATGGCCAAGGAAAAGAACTGAGCATTTTACCAAACACCAGTAGCTCTCCATCTGCCATGCAGTCATAAAAATAATGTTACTGCATTAAAGATTTTTAACTTCTCCCCTTGTGGTTAAGTACAGCATTGCTGTTCCATGAAGAACTAGAAAGAAATAGCTAGCACATGCCAATTACAACCACCACTATAACTGAGAATCTTTGATTTCCTTCCTATAGACTGGACCTGAGCTTACAAAGAATGTGTATAATCCCCAAATCATAGACATTTCCATGCAAGAAGCAGAGCTGCTGTTCATTCTATTCCTTATCCCTTTCTCCCAACAAAAACCTGAAAATGCTTCTAAAGCTGGTGCTACAAGTACACAAGAGAGGAAGGGGGAAAGAAAGCAAAACCACTCCATGGATTATGCAAGTTTGCAGTGTTATAATTACTCATCATGTCAACCTCTAAATTAAGGGGCATAAAATATAGTGTAAAAACTTGCATTAATGATGCGTAAAAAGACACGCACAACACACAAAGACAGGATTTATCAGAATAAGTTAAATGAAAGAGTAACAGAGAAACAGCAAGTTTTATACAGAGAAACAGTAAGTCTGTCTTCAGGCATCAGCTTAATTTCTAGCACTGTCTGTACTACACAGCCACTTGTAAAAGCCATGTAAACTACTCCTTGAAATCTTACCACAGAGTAAAAAAGTCAAGGTCAAGTTCCCACCAGACTGACAGCAGCTCTGCTAGAAAGCAGCGCTCTGGAAAAGAGCCTCCTTCATTCCACCCACACAGTTTGTCAAAAGATGAGAGAGAGATTTTACTCCACATAGAAGAGTTAGGAAATAGCAGAGGAAGTTGTGTGACACAGGAAAGCACTGAACTCGGTCTCTAGTTATCACAGACCTCTCCTGCATTTCTCCTGAGTGTAACCCATCTTTTTAGTCTAATTGCACTGCTGTTACATTTGCTGTAAAAAGAAAGAAATCACTGTACCCAAAATAGGGTTTTGATATCTGAACTGCAATTACTTGTTTAAATAATTAACACAGCGAAATGGCAGGCTCCAGATTTAATAGCCCTGCTGTTCAAGGCAATCTTCCTTACAGGAGCAAACCTCTATTCTCTCACATTTCAAACTGCATCGTTCCCACAGTAGCCAGAATATCTGTTCTTTGTCCCCATGCTTACAATAGAAATCGTAAACTTTTAAAAAAACAAAACCCAAAACAAACCCCCAGCTAGTATAGCCATACTATATGGTATGGAGCAGACAGTACAGTCTTGTGAGAAAGTAGATCCCTAAGGAATATAAGCACAATCCTGCAAGTTGACTCTTTTGTTCAGTAAACTGCTTGGGTCTTTTGCTATAACTGCAGATCTTTCATTTCACATGATGATTTTAACATACCTTGGGCAACAAAACTCAGTAGAAGTCTTATTCTTCCAAGAAGCATCTGTTGTCTGAGTATCTCCTCCATGCTCTTTCCCAACAACCTCTGCCCATAGTTATCACCTGCTGTTAAAAAAGCCACTGTGCTCTAAGTAGAGGATTGAAGATAGACACCAGCCCAGGAAAAGGCTGCCATACATGCTTGGCAGTAGTGAGAGTTAAATAGGCAACTGATGGAGAAGTATGAAGGTGGGGCTGAGCAAAGAACATCCTCTCACCCCACCAACAGTTACAGATGGGGACCACAGCCTATGAGGAAGTAGAATAACCTCGAAAACAATGATGGAGAAGGGAGGGAGGGAAGGGATAAAAAAACCCCAACCATTATTCAAGTTTCCCATTCCTGTATTTTCTCCTTAATTTTAGTTGACAAAACCTATTTCATTTTGCAAACAAAACCAAAATAACTCATCATTCAAGACACTCATGACTGCTGGAAATGAGCTCCGGCCAGTGATCATAACCGACTCATTTTCACACACACACACAGAGCAGGTCAGCTCCCCACCTTCAGCAGCCTGGCACACACGCATGGCTGCACACGCTGCTGACACAGCAACAGGGACAAGAGATGGAGATAAGGGGCCATATTCTATGAGCAATTCTGAGGCTTCCTTAAAGCATGAATAGAGTCAAGGAAAACTAAAGAAAAAACTCCATAATTTCAAGGAAACACAGAAATATGCTTTACAGAAGTCTGTAAGGAAGATACAAAGCCTCTTCCTAAAAATAAGCTTAGGTTATTACCATAAGCTTGCCCACTTCTCACTAATTTGGTCATATTTGTAAAAAATTAACATCTTAATGGTGCTTCTTATATTCTACTGCCTCATAACTGCAGATGACAAAAAGTTACGCACAGGAATTAACAACTACATTTCTGAAGCTGCTTGAAGTAACTAGAAAAAGATTATCTTAGAGCAAGTCTTTAAATAAAGCAGGGCATATCAAACCCAGGTCCCCTTCTCTCTGCAAAGGGGGAACCTGCTGCTGGCATCACCACCAAAGTATACACATATGCTAAGTGGCATTTCCCCCAAGAGACACCAGCTCCTCTCTTGAAACAGCCATATTAGCAAGTTTTCCAGCAGATTTCAACATGAGATGCACTGGACACATGGAAAAGGAAAAAAAAAAAAATCTCTGCCAGATTGGTCCTTTTGATCCCAAACATGGGGCAAAATATGAATCCAATGGTGTTTGCACTTCATGGATCAGCTTCTTGGTTTATTTAATCAAGCCTGTAAAAACATTTTAAATTACCATACTTTTTGCATGCTCTATTACAAAAAAAAAGAGTACTTTCTTGTCTCAAAATGTCACAGATACACCGCGAAGCCTGTCAGGCTGCTAAGATAATCCAAACCAAATGACAGCAAATAGCAACCTGGCACATGGCTGATGAGCCTTCAGACTCAAAATAGATTTAAATTAACACAAAGATAGCAGCAGAAAGTTTAGTAACAAAGTCAAGAAACCAAGGGAGAAGAAATAAGATTATATCAGTCATCATTTCAATCAGACAAAACAAGTTAAAAGCCAGCTAGAGGATGGCATTTACATCTGCCTCTAAGGCTGGGATGAGGGCCAGAATTACACTACTTGATCTGACTTATTTATGCCAAGCTGACACTTCAGTTGGCAATGATAAAGGTCCAAAGGTCGAAGTACTGAGGCAAAGAGCTGTGTACACACAGGGTATCTTTCCAAGCAGTCGTGTCTGGGGTGGGGAAGCAAGGAGCAGGGAGCCATAGTCCTTGCACCCACCCACCTGCCACCACTCACACACTTGGATGTGCCCATTTCAAAGCTTCCTCTGCCCAGAAAGGAGACTTCTGGAGAGATCCCGCCTTTCTCCATCCAGCCACTCCTACCAAATGGTGTGTTGTTCCAAGTCAAAGCCAGAGAGAAGCCTGTGGTCCCTTCATGTTAAAACTGAAAGGCCACGTCACAAGCTTTAGCCCAGAGACCACCCACAGACCTCCAAAAGACCTCATGAAAACTCCCAAAAGAATGTGGGGGATGGAGTATAAAGGAAGGCAGAGTGCAACATTTTTGGCACTTCTGTCAGTTTCTTAACTGGGATTTCTTCCAGCTCTAACATTCCCCATTACTTAAATAATACTCACATATTTAAATCTTGGATTTTAAAACCTAAACCATAGATTTCACTTTTCAAAAGGTATCCCAAAAGCTGAATTACAAGTCAGGCTCAAATTCCAGAAATATCAAGCCTTTTGTTTACACTAGACAAATGTTTTAACAGATACAGTTTCTCAAAGTCAGGGAAGCTGGGAATTCTGAGACTTTCTGAATAAATGTCAGAAGTATACTCAAGATTGCAGAATATGACAGAACCACCAGCCAGCACTGAACTCCCACTAATCTCTGATTTGCTTACACAATTGGCATAAAAGTTTTTTAAAAAAAAAAAGAAAAAAAAAATTCACCACATTATTCTTGAATATTTTAGGGATCTCGAGAGCAAAATATGCCCAAAAGCAAACTACAAAACATAAAATTTGGTGAAAGGGGGAAAAAAAAAAAAAAAGAAAAGAAAGTGGATGTCTTGATTTCTTTGTTGTAGACATCTGGAGCCTTCATCCCGCTGCAGGATCGAGGCAGACAGACTAAACTTGAGCAGGGGCTTGGATGGCTGTAAATGGGAGTCTGCTCTAAACAACATCTAAGTCTTGGAAGATGAGTTGACAAGCAACAGGGACCAGCTGTCTTTTGGGTGAAAAGAAAACATATAAATACACAATGAAGGAACAGTTCATCGCCTACTGATACTCTTGCCAAACCGTTCTATTTATTGGACAGTACAAAAGCTTCAGAAACTAAACAGCAGTTTTAATCAGGGGCTGTTCTAGGTTTTAATTGCAGCACTCAACTTTGACGCCCCACAGCACACCAGGGGCATCGGGCTTTTCAACAGATGTATTGCAACAAGCAAAATAAAAACCACTCCCTACTAAAATCCCTCCTTCAGAAAAGGCAGGCACACCATCCAGAGACATGAAAGCAAGTTTTCCTGAATTATAAGACTGTTTTCTAGTAAGTGTGAAGTTTTCTGAGTGCCCAGGAATCACAACCGACCTTAGGATCAGAAAGCTGGGTCTGATTTGTGTATAACCAACACTAAGAACTTTGACCAAGAGCTCACATATGTACAGAAAAAAAAGTCTTTGGATTTGGTATGTAGTTAATGAGGCTACAGAAGAGGTCACACCACTTCATACTGGCATTCTTATACAAGGGTACACACTGGACTATAATCACATTGCTAGTTATGAAAAACAACTTTTACTTTAAAAGTTGAATCTACTAGTTAGTCCTTATTTAAAAAGAAAAAGAAGCTATTCCAATTATCAACTTGTAATAAAGAATGCTTGTAGCTAATCTACCTCAAGAGCTGGTGTCTGGTGCTTCCTCCGTGGTTCAGAAACATCAGCAATGCATCTGTTTCCTACACACAGTTTCCCATATCCCATTTCAGATAATGAGCAATCTGTGGTCATTCAGTCATCTTCAAGGTCAAACCCCTTCCTAGTGTTTCCAGTAAGCATATGTGTCTTTAACTAACTTTTCTTCTGACTTTTACATCAATGCAGTATTAACCCATAGCAACTAAACCACAGACTAAAAAGGTTCTAGAAAACATCACTCTGTGTAACTACCAATACTTGGTTCTGCTGGAGCTTTTGAAATGAGAAGGGAAAGCAAGAAAAGCAAGGAAACAAACAATGGGGTTTTTTGTCAGTCTATGCAGTGCTTTCAAAACTCATCTAACACAACTGTTCGACAGTTAAATACACACACAAAATTTTTTGTTCAATGAATGAGGTCTGCTGTACTTTCATACTAGCTCTCAGATGTTATTATGAACTTTTAGTCAGCTGAGAAGAAAGCCTCCTTCAGGGTAAAACAAACAGCTGTAGTTTGCTTCAGACAATAAGGAATACAAACTGCATGGAAGGATTTTCCATGATTTAACAAAGACAATAAACTGTCACCAACAACAGACTAATGAGTCACAGACAACAACTTAATACTTTAAGCTTACTGCTAAAGAAAAAAGTAGTTACACAATTTCAAAGCATTAACAACAGAACACAAAATGAGTTTTGAATAGATCCCACAGAACCTGCAAACCAGGTTGGCTGTATGCATCTAAATGAAACTCAAAGCAGACACTGGACACAGCCAGGGTTGCACTGCACCAGGAAAACAGGACTGAAAATGTCGGTCACTGTTTCGTACTCAAAAAGCAGATACTGTCCCTGCTCTCCTTTAACAGAGGACTGCAAGGGCCAGAGAGCTTCAGCAGGCAAATGCAAAATGCTAAACAAAGTAAGTTCCACATTCCTCCTGTAAAATATTCCAAGCAATAGTATTTGTGCTTCATTTATTTTCAATGTGTTGTCATAGAGAGATAAGTGATCCAGCATTAGAGGAAATCTTTGTTGGCAGAGCCGTCAAACTGGGGAAAGATTGCTACCGGAAGAAATAGGAAAGAAGCAGAAGTAGCTTTACAAAAGTGTATTTGCTGTAAAAATATTCCCTAATATAGTTTCCTGGGGAAGTCAGAACTATCCCACTTTGGCTGAAAAAGAGCTGTGGAATGCATGTACAGTCATCAGTCCCATAAGCAACTCTGCCAAGAAGAGAAGGCAAAGCTTTTCAAAATAGGCCGAAACCCTTCTTAAGTATCAAAAGCTTTTGTATTCAGAACATTTTTTCCAAATAGAAAAGGGCTTGCTCCAGATAATCTGCAAGAGAACAGAGTTCTCATTTCTGCAGTGTTTTGAAAACTCCTGACACTAGTTTTAATTACTGCAAGTTTCCAGGAAGCTCTTACATCTGAAGAAAATCTTGCAAGCACAGCACCTTGTAGCAGCTGGCGGTTCTCTTACAGGATCCAACCACACTCTTCATGGTTGGTTGGGAAGGGCATTCCCCACTGCACGACAAGTGATCCTACAAAGCTGCTGAGATCATGCAGGGTTTTACACAAAACCGAGCTGCACTACAGTTTTGTACAAAAAGTGATCTCGGACACTCGGAGGTATCTTTTGGGTTACTTTGTAGGTTAGCTTCTAGAAGGAGTGTGAGATCTTGGATAAAAGCACTGCAGAAGTGCAAAGAATGATAATCTAACCATAGTAACACCTGCAAGTGGTTTAATGCTTTGAAAAGTCAGACTACATAAAGAATATATTCAGACAGACTGCCCTTTTTCCTGCTCCTTCCACCAATGACACAATCCTTGCAGGGTGATGTAAGACTTAGTAGACTACAGAGCTGGTTTTCACTATTATCTGGTGATCACATCAGTCCAAAGACACTCTAATGTAAGTCCCATGAGGATGCTTTGGATGTTTTGCTGCTCCCAAGATCCACACTTCACAGCTATCTTTGCTCCACACAAACAGGACAGCAGCTGCTGGGAATCAAACATCTCAGCTAGAGACAGCAAGGTACATGCAGGCAACTATTTCGGCATTACTCCGTCTCACAAGGCAAAAGGTGAGCAAGAGAGAAGATGAAGAAAGCCCCTAACACAAGAATGAGTTCAGAGACAGGATCGTGGATTACAGATCATCTTGCAGCTTGATTTGAATCAGGTAAAAGTCATGTTCCTCAGGGGCCAGGTAACCGCAAGGAATATCACATCGAAGGCACACAGCATTTCATCTTTGAGTGCTTAAAATGCTATTTTTTCTCCTGTTCCAACACAATATCTTGTTGCAATAGTTGTGCATTTTCCAAAATGCCCAAGAGCCCAGGCTACTGTTTCCTTCACTCCTAGAATGGGGTTATAGATATTTTCAGGCTGGTCTCTGCTGCTAAGATCTCTAAGGCTCAAACTGGACATCCCATTCTCTCCAAACAACCCAGAAAGCAGAAGTTCACTCATTTTCTGGTTATCCATGGAACAAAATCTGATACTGGTAGCAGTCCCACTACTACAGAAGTGTCTAGGGAAGCAGCTTTACCCAAAGGACACAACCATACAGTTCCCTGGATTCTGATCTGGAGAAATTACAGTAAATTACAGAGTTTAGATACCATCAGTCCTAACGTAACTAGGTGGGTCCCAGAAGCTGTACAGCTATAGACATCACCTGACTCTAAAAAACAACGAGAAAAAAACCATATCCTCATCAAGTTTACAACACAGCAGCATGGACTATGCAAGGTGAAGTCCAAAAAACCCCTACATTTTAAGAGATCCTTCTCCAGACACTTCGTGTTTCCCCATCCCTATGGCTGTGACATTGCTGAAAAACTGCTGACAGTTAGAAATTCATACACTTCTCTGTAGCCCTGCCACATATCCCCAGGAATTACAACATGCTTTTAACCTTGAGAAGTGCAGGAAGGTATTTTAAACCACAGTTATTGTGTACACCTGGGAACACAAAGAAGAGATCCAGAGAAGGAAAGAAAAACATGCAAACTATTTTCCAAGAGTAGAAGGAATGTGGAGCCTCAGATAGTAAAATACATAGTGAGAGGCTAGAGGACTTTTTTGTAAAGGTATCTCTAAAGCTGTAATTGTCTTAAGAAGTCCTCTTTTTCATACACATTTCTAACTTGAAGAAGTCACTTTTCAAAATTTAAGCTAATGATAAATTTTAGTTTATGAATTAAACCCTGCCTTGAGAGTATCTAAAGATGCTTCTGTATCCTCCACTGAAAAAGCTGGCACTAATTTTCAATCTCTGAAAATTGGTTGGTTTCCAAACCAGTGAATTTGTTGTGTTCTGCATGTAAGTAACCCTGATACCTGAAATGAATATTGAAGGAACAAGTGGCTTTTACAACATGGTAAAATGCCAAGCATTAGTAATGCTAGATACTAATACAAACTGCTGATAGTCCTGTCGAGATGTCTGATAAGACAGTTTTAGCAGCTGGAAACTAACTGCACTCAGTCACTAATTGCATACATCAGGCCAGCATGAAGTGTATTGTTTTGTTCTTTCTAATTAAGGTAAGTACAGACCTCTCATGTTGTGCAGTTACATTTGGAGGGATACTATGAAAAACTGAAAAGTGACTATTAACCATTGTATTTGGACATAGAGAAAGCAAGCAACTGCCAATTGCTTTTACCACGTGATTTTGCTATATTCTTTAAGAACCTTCAAAAAATCCTACCTTAACCAACTACACATACCTACATCAACAGGAGGGGACACTTAATGGTAAAGAAATGAGTGTGCCCTCTCAAGGAATTTGATGCAAAACCCAAGGATAAAGCGATACTTGCTTTATGCCTTTTTCTTACTCTCCTCTCTCCCTCCTGTCCACAACCAGCATTTAGCAGCATTACACTAACATCTTTGTTCTGCACCTAGAAGTGTTCACCTAAAAATAGAAACCCTGTTGACCTAAAAATAAAACCCCTGTTTACAAATTCTGTATTTAACATCAACTACAGAATTACCCATATATGCATGAAGCATCCAAATTTCCCTCAGTTTAGTCTACAGACAGCTGCTCACCTCCAGGCTCGTCTCCAGGGAAATGCAGTAATGCAGAAGTTGCCCACGGACCAGGCAGGTCAGCCCAAGAAGAGTACAAGGGTGGCTGCTGGAGACCCAAACCAGCCCATAGCAGGAATGTGCCCTCCCAAATGTAAGCACACATTCACTGTAAGCTGCAATGAGCTCTGTTTCAGGCAGGAGTCTGTATCAACACACCCCAAAAACACATGTCCCCATGTGACTCAGCATCCAATGATCACGCTTATTAGGCACGTGTTGCCAGCAAACCTAGTTATAAATCCCTTAATCACAGGTCAAAAGAGCTGTCAAAGCCTGCAGTGATGGGATCAGGGAAATGCTGAAGTGTTTTAAACACAGGACTTTAGCTCCTGTGGAAGAGCAAAAGTACTCAGAAGCTGCATCAGTGATTTACAGCACCAAAGTGACCTCTTGGACCTGGATCCTAAAAAAACATATGCACAATTTACTTTAGAAGTTCCTTATGTTCAAAGCATACCAGGAAATATGAGACCACAAGTGGAGTATTGTGCCCAGTTCTGAGGGCCCCACTACAAGAGATATATGGACACACTGAAAATAGCCCAGCAAAGGGACTGGAGCATCTCTCCTGTGAGGAGAGGCTGGGAGAGCTGGGACTGTTCAGCGTGGAGAAGAGAAGACTCAAGGGGAGGATTTTATACCTGTATATAAACAACTGAAGGGAGGTTGCAGAGAGGACAGAGCCACGCTCAGCTCAGTGGTGCCCCGTGACAGCAGCAGAGGTAATGGGCACAAACTGAAACCCAGGAAGTTCTCTCTGAACATCGGGAAACGCTTTTTTTTTCTGTGGGGGTGACTGAGAATGTGCACAGGCTGCCCAGGAAGGTTGTGGAATCTCCATCCTTGGAGATACTCAAAAGCTATCACTGAGCAGCCTACTTTAGGTGGCTCTGCTTGAGCTAGGGGTTGGATCAGGCACCTCCAGAGGTCCCTTCCAGCCTCAGTCATTCCATGATTCTGTGAAATAAAAAGATGAATTCTCTTCAAGTACTGATGAGACACCTAGAACAAGTTTCAGAAGAACACACCAAACTTCATGTAAAGTGTATCTACAGGTAAAATCTTCTTTACAGACCATCACAAAATACTTTCTGCATTAACCTGGGATTTTTAAGAAGCTGCAACTAAACAGAATTTTTATTAAAATGCAAATTGGTTTTTAAACTTAGAGACAATTTTAAGTATTCTCAAGGCATGTTTAGAGAATACTACCAGTGGGTTTTTTTCCTCATTAACACAAGCAAATATTAAACATATATAGTGACCCAAGATGCAAATAGAAAGGATTTTTCAATGCAACTGAACAAGTTGTGATCCTTTATCTTCCATTATTCTCAGAAGCAAAAAACCCTGCATTTTCAATCACTTAAACACGTCTGAAGATCTGGTCTTGTAAACCACAGAATTAAATTTACTGCTCCCAGAGCATGCACCAGGAGAAAGGATTGGGTGTTCAAGAGAGAGGGGAAACACAGCAAGAGTGCTCCCACCCACAAATACAGTATTTCTGATTTGCATCTGATAACTGCTCTTTCAGTTTAGTCAAGACAAGATTTACTGTGCAAATGAAACCGTACTATTAAGGTGAAGAAAAACATCCAGAACTTACTCTCTCTGAAGACTGCAGAGCCTGTTAATATTTATGAAGTCTGAAGTAGCTTCAAAGACTCCTTACTTCATTTTCTTATGTCATAACAAAAAGCAGCAATAAGTCATTAAATTTTAAGGGGAGTTCACAACTAAACTATAACTGTTTTAGTAAATTCTGACATCTAGGAAAAGGCCTAACTTCTTTGGGTTTTGAATGTGTGTCCTATAGCAATGGTGATGAACACAAGGTGCAAAGAGCAAACTTGCATGTTCAGAAACTTCAAAGACCAAAACACATAAAAACCTCAAAGCACCCAACATTACCACTGAAGCACTACATTTGTTGTCTGTATTTCTGTGCACAGATTATTTCATGGATTAGCCTGCCAGGTTAAGGGCAGTGGGCAGAGAGAAATTCTATTTTGAAAAACCCTGATTAAGCACTTACTGTCAAAAGCTTTCCCTCTGATCAAACTCTGTGTCATAAAAATAACACATTAGAGAAAGTGATCTCTCCTCCTAGCATGGATGCTGCCATGCAGATTTTATTTAGCTGAGAAAAATCTGTGTAGGAAAGAAATAGAACCAGTGTTAGAAGATAAAGCTAGAAAATTGTGTACTTTATTTGGGTCTGACACAGTCAGGTTTGGACAAGAGAGCCTCCAATTCAAGACGACAGAGTTTTTTCCACATAATACTGGAGTATTTTGGTTATAGCTAGGGCTTTGAGGGCTTCAAAGTTAGAGAGGACCACTGCTAAGCCTGATAAATGCTGGGGGTAATGAGAGGGAGGAGGAGACCACGACAAGCCATTGAATAGCTACACAGCTTTAAACCAAAAAAATCAGTGAGGTGTATATATTGCCCTTGACTCAAGCCTTCCTGAACAGTATTTATTACCCAGACCTACAAAAAACAAAACATCAGGAAATGTGATCTATTACTCCTTACTCTATTACTCAGTAAAAAATTATTCGTTGTAAAATTGTTAATGGAACCATATGTTACACAAAACACAGACTGGTGTTCAAGAATCCCTATAGATTTGGTGGTGATTTTTTTTGCTGGCCAGTCTTCGCGTACGAAGATCCGGGGGAGGCCTCTTTCCTTTCAGACCTCCCAGCCTGCGCACTGGATTTTTTAGGTGAGACACAGGGCGCGCAGATCTGAGCCCACCCTTTCATCCCGAGGTTCAATCTGCCGGGCCAAAGCAATTCTGGACAGTGGCAGCTGAGGTCCTCCTCAGGACGTAGGCAGATTGCCCCCTTGCAGGGCTAACGAGCAACTGCCTGCCCGGGGAGAGCCTGGCCAGGACTCGAACCCTCGACTCCTGGGCCTCGGCAACTTGCTATGCCGTGTGCATACCCACTACAGGTGGTGATTTAGTCAAAAAATAAAATATGAATTTTCAGCAGAGAAAATAAGGAGAAATGGGATCTTTGCTATTCTTCCAAGAGCTCTGTCATTACTTTGGGGATTAAACAGTTAATGCTTCTCCCTAGCCTTGAAGTCTCTGTATGAAGGATTGCATACTCAACGATGCTGAAGACACACCATATATAGGTAGTATCACACGTATGTACTTTGTACGTATCCACAGACAATGCTTCAAAAACCCAGGACCTATACCCGACCTTCAACAGCAGCACTAATCACTTCTCAGACACTGCAAAGGTTCCCTCACCAAAATAAAGTATTCCAGATGTTTTTTGGGGTTTTTTTTCCAGGTCTCAAACACCGAATCTCTCTGGCATGCAGCACTGCCCCAGACATTCATTCTTATAATGAACTTCTATTCCTTTAAGTTTTCAATATCACTCACAGGAAGAGAAGAGGTAGGGCCAGGGAACAGTTTCTGCTGTAAATCACTAGGAATTAGTTTCCAGCCAGGAAGACAACAGGCTGCCAGTCAGCCCCCTGATTCTGCCTCCTCAGCTGGGATCTGCCTTCTCCCAGTCTCTTTGAAAGAGGGCCCCACAGAAGAGCAGAGCCAGGACAGACTTTTCCCAGCTGCTGCCCTTAATTCCTCCCACCCTCACAGGTACTGATGTCAGGTCTCCAGGACACAGCGATGCTGGCAAGGCATCAGGCAGGAGGTCAAAGCCTGGGTGATGCCTTCACCCAGAGCAGAAGCTGTACCATGCCAAGGAGAGGCACACATACATCCAAACAGCAGCAGCCAACCCCAGCCGCTTGAGAGCCACCCCCTGACCAAGGACACACTGAGCAGATCAGGTCTCAATAATGCCACAGTTAACAGAGAAAAAAAAGCAAAACCAAACCCATTAGTCTGATACTTGAACTCAGGTTAGGCCCACCTACCACCACCCAAAACCAACTCCAAGAGCCTACCTGCAGAGCTGGATGCATGACATGGCTCATTTCAGTTCAGTCTAGCATCTCAGCCCAAAACCACCTTTAGGAGGGCAGAGGGATGAGACAAACATTCTTGTGGCCACCATATGAAAAATCATGCAACATAACTCAGGCTTTCATGGAATTTTGCACAATGCAGTGTCATAACAACACCAATTTTGTATTTTATCAGTTTCAGAGCTAGTAGCTTTACTGTCAGCTTCAGAAGAACACAGACTAGGACTAAAAAAAGCCCTCCCTTTCTGAATAACTAGATGTGGTATTTGATAACTAAATATGGCATTTTAAAAAGTAGTTAAACTCACGCTTCTAATTCTATGGAATGAAACTATTTATCACATGTTAGAAGCAAAGGCAGGATAGTGCCAGATAACGCAAAGCACAGGGACCTGGGAGCCCTCCTTTATTAAATATTTCCTCTCCCCACCCCCATCTCAACCACCACTGGAAATGCGATACCAGAGAACTTGTCCATCATCCATTCCACAATCGCACAAGCTTAACAGTACCACATCTACCCATCTAAAACTCCTGAGCTGCAGCAACAAGGCATGACACAAAACATGACAAAAAGCTGTCATTTCTCATTTGCCCCATTGGTGCACACATGCCCATCGATGACCCATAGAAGCACAGAGAAGGCCACAAAATAAATGCATACCTATTGACCTGTCTGAAGGAGTCCAGGCTGACAGCCTGGATTGCAAAACAGCCATTTACCATGCCATCCTCTTCGTCTCCGTGCACATAAGCTCTCCAGCAGCATTCCTCTGCTTCTACTGCTCCAACACTCCCGTGCCTCATCGCTCCCCACCAAGATGCATCCAGACACTGCATGCTCTGAGGGATCAGTAGATTGCTGGCTGCTATTTAACATGAACATGTGGCTAGCCCTGAACTCAGCTAGGCTCAGCTACCGCTCAGGAATGAAACCTCACAGCAGAACCTGCATTCCCAGCTCTTACTGCTAAATCGGATGCCACCCAGCTGCCACCCCGGCCGGGGGCGGGAGGAGGCACAGAGGGTGTGACGCAGCTCGCACTGCTGCTCCCTCGCCAAGGGAGATCCCTGCTCGCAGCCGGGAAACACCGCCGAGCAGAGCCAGCGGCCGGCAGCGCGGCTGTGCCAGCGACAGGCACCGGCAGCCACCACACCGTCCCCAAGACAACAACTCGGGAGCGCAGACGGGTCGGGCTGCGTGTACACACAAGGATGTGACCTTTACCGGGTTCACCGCCGCCCCACGCGCTGTGTTTACTACAGCCGGTGCCTTCTGGCTGGTGGCGGCGATGCCACCGCCTGTCCCCGCAGCCCAGGGCGGCTCCTCCGTGCCGGAGGGGCGCGGGGGGGAGAACAGGGCCACTGCTCCGCCCGGGAAGCGGGGAGGGGGCAGCCGGACAGCCCCTGCGCGCACGGGGACGGTGTCCCGTCTGCCGCAACCGCCCGGACAGCCCGGCCACCGGCCGACACCTCCGTTGGCTCCCCCGCAACCCTCCGGTCCGGCCCTGCCCCCCCAGCCCCGGGAGAGCCGAACAAAAAGGAACGGAGGGACCAAGAGACAGCAACCCCCTCCCGAGGGTCCCCGTCCGGGGGTGGCGAGAGATGCCGCGCCCCGCACGCAACCCTGCCCCGGGGACGTGGCGCCGGGCTAGCGTGCAAAGGTATGGACACCCAAAACAAAACAAATTATTATTATTATTATTAC